>DWHP01000902.1:0-17602 GCA_018247895.1 Parnassius honrathi
TATATATACATATATAGATCTTTAGGCTATTGGTAACCACAATCAGAAAAAGTATTTTACGGAATTTGTTAGTGTGATATTACTATGATAGGTTAGATTAGAACTCTTATATAAAAGTCACGAAATACGAGTAAATAAAATTAAGTTTCAGTATTTAATAATCCCTTAAACTGAACATCATTATGTCTAGTAAATTATATCTTTAATTACTTTTGTATCATTTTGGGAAAGCTCCCTACAAACATGTCGTTTATATGAAGCACTCGTAATAAATTTCGATCTAACGTTTATAATATGTTTAATTGTTACAGCAGGATATAAGTATATCAATCCTTAATATTTATTTTATTTAATACATATTTTGAATTCAAACATATATAACTTACCCGAGAAAACAGATCCTAAAAACGAGGTGTGCATATATAGGAAATTCTTGCAAAATTTCATAATGATTAACATAAAGCGTGACAAACCTTTACCTTGAAAACAATTTCTCACATTATTAAAAGTCCATTTTTTCTAGAAACTTTAATACGAACATAATACCTTAATTCTTGCTATAATCATCCATTAACCCTCATGCAAACGGACTGATATACTAGAGGACAATTTCAAATACTAAATTACTAAATAAATGCAACGTGTCGTCGATATCAAGATCCAACAAAAACTTCTCTCATAAATTCCAAATAATTCAATTCCCATAATATTATACAGTATAACTTCGATGTAACAAATCGGAAGGGTACAAGTAAATATTCGTCATATAAAGTAATTCGTTGAACTGAGGTTTGTTATGTTGAGGTTAGGTTGGTCTAAAGTTTGTTATAAAGTGGTAAAAAATAGGTTCATTTACAACTTCTACTAATAAACTTTATATAAACGTCTTGGGTTGATAAAATTCGTTAATTAAAGGTATTTACACTTTCTTGATAGTTGTAAATTCGTTATGAAGAGGTTGTTCGTAAGAAACGTTCGCAATGTAATGGCATATTTTATATTGAATTTTATGGACAATTCAAGGATATCACGAAAAATTTATTAAATCGAGGAAGTGGTTATATTGAGGTTAGTTATATTAAGGTTGCACTGTATCTTTTTTAGCATTATATCTATTCCTTATCTCTAGTTTCCTGCCTCTAACCTTAATCAAATAACTTGGACTTAGACAACAAATCTAGGTTTTCAACGCCAACATAGCTCAATTAAAATACCCGGCACTGTAAACACTTAGCCCGCAAAGCATGGTAATCCCTGCTTATTGGAGAGACCTACATCTCACAGTGGGGTATTATGGGCTATGGTATAGATAGATAGATACATCTAGGCGTTAGACAACTAACGAAATGCCAAAAAAATGTTGTAACCACTAACATTTCGCGAATAATCATCTGAATTATGATAAAAGCGTATTTAATATACACTTCATCACGACCTATGCTGCAATTGCAATTTCCCTAAAAACAATTACCTTTAAAACAAATACCTTCAACATATAAGGTTTTGATGTGACGTATTCTTCGCGTTTCGTAAGTCTTAAGTAAACATAAAGAAAGAAACGATAAGGCGTCTGAGCTATATTTACCTGTCCATCTGGTGCGGTATACTGGTACTGTCCTTGAGCAGTTTGTGCCTCTTGTTCAGGTACTCCGAGGTTTTTCACGAAACCAAGCTCTTCCGCAGTGATACCATTGCCAGTTTCATAACTAAAATATTTTCAATTCGAATGAAATTAACTGTGTTGTAAATTTATAATTACGTCAGGTCTTGCAAACAGTTTTGCAAAAAAAATTCTATACGAATGTACCAATTTAAATTTCCTTCCCCTTTTTTTAAAGTTAAATAGAAATGTCGTGTTTCATTTAAAAATCGATCCGGATCAGACGACCCGTTTGGTGAACCTTAAATTTCTTTTAAGGATGAAGAGTTCGAGTGCACCACGTACCGCTGGTATGACAAATTTTCATAACTGACTTTACATAACTAGCCCGCTCACGAGCGCTTTTACATTGTTATGACACAAATAAACCGAAAATATTGTAATAAAAATATATGTATGCAAATTTGATAAACTTATTCTATATTCAAATTAATTATTGAAAAAAACATGTATGACGTGAAAATAATTAAATAGAAGTGATGGATTGCAAAGTTTTAAATTTTTTTTGTGTGATAGTGAACATTAAATAACAATATTATTCAAAATTACGACTAATACATAAGCTTTATTAGCCTTTTTACTAAGCGGTGCCGTTCATCTAGCGACCTGAATGATGTTCACCCGATGCGCCTAATACAATATTGCACATAATATATCAGCGACAGTAGGTTAAGGTGCGGCTGGAGTGGCCTATGGACCAACCTTAATCCCGTACATTTATTTGATATAGCGCATAATTAGGCGCAGACCAGCGACTGTCTCTTGAATGAAATTATAAGGGCGACCGTGTCCTGTAAAGTCTTAGCTGTTAACTGAAAGTTTGTATATATAAACATAAACACTCACGCCCGTCACCCAAAAGGGTGGGCAGAGATTACAGACTTCCATTTAGCACAATCCTGACACATCTCTCTCGTCTCCTTCACATCCATATATCTACGCATACATGCTCGTCGGTTAAGGGAACTCCTAATTTGGCCCGTTTTCAATAAATCGCCAATTTGGTCGATAAATTTTCGCCTAGGACGTCCCTTTCCGACTCTGTATAGCATTAAGCTACTATTTTACGCTGGTATTCTGAGAAAGCGTGATCCTTCCCCGGTCGAGCCGACCCATTCGTGCTACAACTATACTACTAATATAACTGCGGGCTGGCTCTACCACGTATAGAAATATATTTTATATATTATATATACTCGTATATCATAACTTTATATCATCATACTTTATCAATTAACGTCATATCTATATAAAATAAAAACTGACCAAATGCGTGTCGGATCTCAAATTGTAGAGACAGGTTTTCGTAGTTGCCCGTCACAATAGTGAACTTAAAAGGGGTTTTCGTGAAAATAAGCATATTATGTTCGCGGTTTGACCGCTACAACGATAAAAAGAGACTCAAATAGAACGATGGTAACTGAAGAGCTTATTTTCCAACTAGACTTATAGGGTATGGGTACACAAAAACATTTTAAAAGTTCAAAAAATCTTTCTATATAAATAAAAGACTTTCTATCTATATATTCTCGTCACTGCAATCGTAATAAACCTTCCCGTAAATCACCAATGCCCTAAACTATCCTGAGGGTCGCCCGCGTAAACTAAGAATACCCCGAATGATGCTGTATGAAGCTGTATGATTGTATGAATACTTTGAATGAGGCGTACAATAACTACCAACTAAAAAATAAGCAGAAGTAGTAAGTAAGTAAGAAAAATCCTCTCTTCCAATCCCGCAAACGAAATATTAAAGCTATAGTAGTAATGCATATAAGTTGTTTTCTTCATAAAATGTTTATTTCTTACCGTTTACAATAACATTACAAAGCTATAATGCAGCTAGTTTTTGGTTATTTACTACTACGGAGTTGTGAAGAAATTTTTACTAGTCCAAGTACATTTTATAAATTGGTCGACTATTACTCCTTAACTTGTTATTTTTACTTAGCACTAATGGCTTTTCTTTTAAATTCATTATATATACTACTATTGTTTATACTTTTCATATTTCAAGAAGCATCGGTTTAGTTGGTAGAGGGTGGGGGGCACATAACTCTAATGAAAAATACCACTTTAACTAAATATTTGGCAAACGGACCATTGAATCGTGAAACTGTTATTCCGTTCCCCCAATGTTTTTGAAATATCTATCCAACAATATCCTAAACGATGGAATGGACGATTACAAGAAATCATCGTCCCTTTACCTGTACCCGAGGTACCCAAAATAAAAAACAAAATTTTAATTTTAATTCACAGTTTTGGACGAGTGGTTAATATCTATAGCTATGCCAAATTATAAATTTGTAGCACTTAGGGTCGCATATACGGACGGACGGACAAGGCGAAACTATAAGGTTTCCTATTTGTTTAACTATGGAACCCTAAAAACGATTAATAAAAGCATTTCACATCTAGCATCTGTTCGTCTATGCTAAATAAATTAAAATTCATAGCCTCTATAGAAATTTTACTATTGCTGTGTAATATTGTAACAAAATTAGGAACAAAGATGTTTTCATTTTATATTATACGTATGTAATTGAAATTTTATATATATTTATGTTGTTAAATTATCAAGATATGAAGTACAAATAAAGGAAACAAACTTACCTCCATTTATAAGATCCGTCGGGGTTTTGGATGTGCTCCTGTCTTATAATGGGAACTGGTTCTGTGGTATACAGCTGCTGCTGATGTACTGGGCTGAGCTGCGGATGGATGGGCTGAAAGTCTGCTGACGTCATGCCGATAACAACCGCTAATACTACCTGGTAGATAAACATATTACCTAAATGCACGTTTCATTTAAATTCTTACTTCGATTTTCTTCTACCCACCTGATTCATCAAAATATACAATAAAAATATGTTTTAAAGTTTTTTAAGTTCCACAAGTAAGATTTTCTCTATTATTATTATCTAATATAATTATATAATTATTCTATATTTGTATTATCTAATATGAGTATATAATTGATAATGATAATATAGAAATTGTACTATATCTCAAAAGCATTAGTTATTAATTAAAGTAAAGCTAGATACGAATAGCTTTACATTTTTACTTGAAAATCTAGGTAGTTGGTTTGTTAGAAAAACAGCACTACTCTAAGAGGTTTACGGAAATCGTGTAGCTATTAATGGAACTGTCAAAAATACTTGATACTTACGATGTAATTCATGTTGACTCAACACTGCAGTTACGAGTTTTGCAAGATACAAGCGAACTGCAGGTAGAGAAATGATGCATTCCGGATTAACCCCCGGTATTTATACGAAAATTTTTGCAGCAATTACACACAGTTGCGGATCTGATGCATTATACTTTATGTCGGCTTTTGACAAAGGGATAGCTTGCGCTGGACCCATATTGAGATATTGCCGTAAACATTCTCTCAGATATCATCTGGTAATAGCACAACGCACTGGTATTTCAGACTTCGCTAAGTACAAATACGACGTAAGCAAAAACAATGTGTCAAAAAATAACATAAGTTTTATGACCGATAATATACAGTACATATATGTGAAAGTGGAGACTATTGATAAAAACTGGATTCAATATAACGCATAACATTATATAATTGTTAATGTAAATGTTGTATTCCATAATTAAAGGATTATGATGTGTATATACAGACTGACAAAAAAGACGAAATAAATTTAAAACGTTCGGTTAGACCGAGAAAAATGTTATCACTCTTAAAAATTATTTCTAGCCGGTATTTCCCATGCTGTTAAAAAATCTTATTATTTCTAATAACTTATCATCATTTGTTTACAGGATTATAGACTATCAAAAGCCCGTTGCTGAAAATAGGCCACCCCTATTTTCAGCAACTGGGGAGGGGTCAGAGGGTATTTGTTGTATTTATTTTATATTATCAGGAATATGCCGCAGCCTATTTCCTGTTACCAATATGGAAATAATGAAGTATATAATTATGGAATAAATACATAGCAAAAATGAACATAATAATAAATTAATTAACGATGGTGGCTGCAGGAAGTCAATAGATGCAGGTGGCTGAGGTCTGTCCTTTGTGGTATTCCTTGGAGGAGACCTTTGTTCAGCGGTGGACTTGTAAACTTTAATGATGATGATATTATACGTGAAAGTGTAAGGGGATAGTTATAATGGTATATTATGTCCTGCATATATTTGGAAATTTAACTAAAAAAAAGTAACAAGGAAATCCTTATGATTTGAAGCGCTTTAAACGACGCTTGCAACGTCTAAAACGCTCGAGGATCAGGTAGACAGATTGCAAATATTAATCAGTCGCAGCAATTGCACAAAATCCTCTTGACTGGGGTAAGCCTGCCCGTGAGTTATGACATGTTTCTGACGAAGATATGTAAGATTTTTTTTTATAGGAGGGAGACAAACGAGCACAAAGTCCACCTGATGGTATGTAGATACTGTGGCCCATGGACATCTACACCCATCCTCGATTACAAATCAAAATGCAGATCCGTTATCAACCGTGAGGACTTAGATAGAATGCCTCGTTTCCTGTAAAAAGGGTCGCTGGTTCTCTACACTCACCATATGATACACAGCAGCATTAAGCTACTATTTTACGCTTGTATTATGTGAGAGCGTGGTTTTTCCCCGGTCGAGCCGACCCATTGGTGCTACAAATATACTACTAATATAACTGCAGCATGCCTCTACCACGTAGAAATAAATTCAAATCAAAAGACCTTCCCTATTACTCTTGACTTTTTTCTTTAAATATCATCTCTGAGCAATGGTTTCCTATGAGAATCCAACACCCCATCACGGCCCACGCGTGTAGAAGTTTTGACTGGAAGTTGGAATATTCCAGGAATACCTTATGGCTATATTAATCGATAGAAAACGGTATTAATATTTAATTATTTTCTATCCTTTATTACTATTCATCTAGGAATTATAACCATCTCTCAGAACATGTGTTAATGTGTTGTAAAATATCCAAATCGTTAGCAGCGTTAACGAAGCAACATTTCAACTCCTTTTTTTGTCAATATTATACGCATTCTCACAATAAGCTTCGTAGTAATGCGTACAACAAAGATGCAGATGAGTTTACCAGCAACTGTCTTTAGATCCGATGACAATGTGTTCGTCGTCACTGTAAGAGTGAATTGGTTTTTCTTAAGCTAAGTTACTACGATTTATCATCTTCCTCTACATCACCACTTACCATCAGGTGGGATAATAGTCAAGCATTGGTTTGTAAAAGTTAAAAAATAACATATTTGATAGTGCGTTCAAAGTTTGCCTGCCATGCGCGACTATTACACAATCCTGCCTATTATGGAAGAGACACCTCTAGTATTGAATTGCTTACATACTAATGAAGAAGATGACGTGTTCAAAGAACAATAATATATCATTCCAACCATTTATGTACCGTATTTTTATCTTTACCACGGCCGAAATGTGCTTAAAATTATAAATATAAAGGGCGAAAGCAATAAAATACAAAGGTTGGACTAAACATCATGAGATTAGTACTCGTAATATGAATAAATGTAATACGAATGAGTCAGCTCGATCGGAAAAGACCACGCTCTCACAGAATACTAGCGTGAAATGAAATGGGGTAATTTTGCATCTACATTTCTATTCTTAGTCGAGGATAGATATGGATATCTATTGGCCGCAGCATCCACTTACTATCGGGTGGATTGTGGCTCGTTTCGTTCACTTCTATTAAAAATGTATCGGGAAATATCTTGTATTAGAAGTATTCAATAAATTTTTATTTTAAATTACTATTCTCCTATAATATATGTTATTCCTCCCATAGTTTGTTTCATAAAGGAGATAATTGACATAGTTGGCACGCTTGCAGGGCAGGCTGACAACCAACTGTTTAACTGTTTTTAGGAAGACGCTGATACCCATCTCCTTTTTTTTTCCCTCTGTCCACTCGCATCTTACGACGCCTACTGGACGATATGGGTTAGTGCATATTCCTGCATAGCCACTGCACGGTATGAGTATATTACTTGATATACTTAATACTCTAAACTAAAATACAAAATTGATTAACTTTGCTGGTAAACATTTGTGCGAATTCTTAAAAAAACACAGTGTCAAATATTACGTAATATAAATTCAGCAAAGGTAAGCTTGAGTTGTAGGCGCATCATGCAGCACATCTCAAGAAAACCAGTTGCAAAAATGTGCATGTGACATACTTCAACAAGGTTTCTTAAAGTCAAATTTATTGATCTTGCTACATCAAGGCTTCATATATAACAACAAAATATGCCTCGATGACATTTATTCCATTGTTACGCATTTTATTAAGGCTATAATATTCAAAATGTAAGTATATAATTCAGATAACATTAACAATTTTACTTAGCAATATTGTGAAAATATTTTTATACGTAGGATGATAAGCAAACCCACAGACTACCTGATGATAAGTGGATGCTGCGGCCCATAGAATGTCCCAAGATTGAATTTCGGTCACGGTGGCCACTTTAAACTGAGACGGTTAGTCACTCTCCGCATCACAGGGTTATAGTTTCCGTGTGTATGAGCAAGCACAAAAGCGCACTCTATTACTTTACTCTCATAATCCGATCGGTTGATTATCCGACTCGACCATAGAGAATCAAGCGCAAGATTCACGGCTGTAATACTGCCAACTTCCTGACTCCGGGCTTCTATTGAAAATGTATTCTCACAAAAACCAATAATTGCATTCAAATGCTAATCCGGCATTCGAACCCAGGAACTTAAGATCATCAGTCAAATTTAAGAACACTAAAACAAAGAGGCAGTCGCATCTATGTATATCTATCCTTGATTAAAAATAAAATTACGGGTACGTTGTCATGCCTGAGGGCTAAGATGGAATGTCCCGTTACCAGAGCGTGGTCCTTTCCCAGTTGAGCTGACTCATTCGTGCTGTACCCATAATATAGCTGCAGTGTGGCCCTAACTCGCAAAAAATAAAACAGTATTGGATTAATTATACGAATACTACACAAACTCTTATCTGTAAGCCTCAGTTAGTTAGTAGAGAGATTGGAAAAATAAAATAAGCTAATAAAATGCGATAAAATCCGTAAAAAAACTAGTAATATTCAATATATAGTCCTTGAGTCAATATAAGAAATCATTAGTTTTACTAGACGGAAACTAAGACAACAATGTTTGCTATAATCACACAGTCCACCTTACGGTGAATACATGTTGTGACTCACAGATTTATCTCAAATAAGAGTTAAA
Source organism: Parnassius honrathi (assembly GCA_018247895.1). Taxonomy (NCBI): domain Eukaryota; kingdom Metazoa; phylum Arthropoda; class Insecta; order Lepidoptera; family Papilionidae; genus Parnassius; species Parnassius honrathi. Next base: position 8,906 of record DWHP01000902.1, read on the forward strand.
TCATAATATTCTCCAGACCGAATTTCGGGCACGATCGTCATTCTCGGCGGAGGCTATTCTATTTCATTCATCTACGCAGGGCAGTATTTAAACAGTACAGTAGTGTATGTGCTAAATCAGCTTCACTCTCTATTTCTTAACTATCTTAACCAGACACGGCATCCGAAACGATCTAAGAGAGATCAGGAGCAGGACCAAAGGTTTTACGTCCTTTGCAGGGACGAAGATGAAACGACGCCAACTTACTGTCTCCGAGCGTTAAATAAGAATTTGGAAAAACAAAAATATTCTGTGATTGTGTATACAAAAAGCTTGCTACGTACCTATCGCTTCTTTTGCAATTTTCCATCTATACCCACATTTTTGGCTAAAAGTGACCCGACCCTGCTCTTCGGACTCCGCCGCAATTCGCTGCAGAGTGTGGTCGTTACCACTGCGCATAAAACTCCAATTTCGAAATGCATTATGAGGAAGAACCGTTTGAAAAAATTTAGATTCTTCTTAAAAATAATTTGATACTTGAAACACTAGTTCATATACTTTTTATAATATTTATTTTATTTCTGAAACTGACATTAGGTAATATTTTTTTATAGAATTAGGATGACAAACGAGCACACAGTCCACCTGGTGGTAGGTGGACGCTGTGGCTCATAGACGTCTACTTTTAACCTAGATTAAGAATAAAAATGCAGAGGCGTTGTTACCCCTGAGGACTAAGATGGAATGCCTCGATCCTGATCATTATTGTATGTATATCTAGAACTAAAAAAAATATTAGAAACAATCCATGTATAAAATATAATTAGTATGAGAACCAGTCTAAGTACAATTATTGTATGTTGTTATCATATTTTATTGTTAATAACTTGATCCAGACAGATATCGCGATTATAACAAAGATAACTTATGCGATGTTGCTGTTTTAATTTATAATATAATCGTAATGATCGATGGCTTACCTTTAATCCAAGACAAACTCTTAGTACTTTTATTACTCTTATGGACAATACTCACAAAACGCGTAGTATACTAAATTATAAAAGTTGTGGTATCTATATGTTAAAACTTTCGTGTTTGACGTGTCGTGTAGACGCAAGGAAATCTTACACTCTATCTCTTATTATTGTAACATTTCACTCTAAGAGGCGGACGTAGCAAGCAGATTGGATTTCACAACAGACTCGACTTTCCGCACCTTTGCCGTCTACGTTTACTCTTTGCATATGCTACATTATGCAAAATGGTTGTACCGGGAACTATGGCTTCTCTTATAGTCGCTTCTTATAATACCTACCATACGATATGCGGTGATAAATTATTTGACGCGGTCACCACACAATATCCTTTATCCAATGTTTCGAAGCCTATTAACCACTGCTGCGGCTTTTCAGAGATTGCTGCGCCGGATGAGGCGCTCGAGTCTTTAAAACGGCAGGAGCAACAGAACGCTTTGGCGACATGGCGCACTCAACTTAACGAGAAGCGCTATGAACGGAAACGCGTTATTGGCGCATTCCTGCCGTTTTTCGAAGCCTGGATGCAGCGACGAGTAGGAAGACTCACAGACTTACACAGATGATTACTGGGCACGTGTGCGTAAGTGATTATCTAAGATCGGAAGCGAAGCGACGGTTGAACCTTCCACTGTGGAGGGCTGGACCAGGATTCCACATCCTATACGCTTGAGGTTTGCCCAGCATGAGATCGGGGGCGGATAATCCTAGGGAGCTGGATCTGTTGAAACCACTCCCTGCGAGCAGACGTATCGGCGATACTGAGCAGGGTTTCAGCGTGGAGGGCCGTAGCCACCTTCTGTGAGTTCTTAATGGTCCATAATGAGGCTACTGAGCGGGATCGGAAGAGGACCGATCCTCCTCGGAGACGACGTCGTCAAAGCGCTCGTCGCGGCCCTCCCCTTGAAGATAGTGACCCCCTACTAGAAACATGGCGTCTGAGGTTACAGGCATTTGTGGCGGGAGCCTTGAATGCTTAGTAACGTAACCCTTGAGGAGACCCGTCTCGGAAGTGTTCCCGAAACATCGCAATAGCACTGCGAGGGTGCTAGGGGTAGAGTAAGTACTGCCCACGGGACATGGTTCAAATAAAGCAAAGCGAGAGAGGGGCCCTGGTTGCGTTCCAAACTGAGATCCCGGGACCCTTCTTACACGCTGATGGAGATCTCCGGGGGGTTTTAGCCGGTAACAGTTCCGACATAACCTTCAGATGCCCTCGCAGCCAAAGGTGTCTATAAGGATTTCGCCACGAAAGAAAAGGTTCGTAACCCAGCCGTGGTAAATATTTGTGTAAACACCTGCTATGGGCGTGACGAAAGTATTCTCACACATGCTTTAATCGACTTTTATGACACTTATTAACGAAATTCACAGATTATAAGGGGATAGTCTGCGACGAATTTGGACAATTTACACCACCGCCACAAGTGCAAATAAATTTTTGGTTCATGAAATTAATTACGACCATTACGTTCATGAAATTAATTACGATTATTTAAGAACATTTGTAATTCGACCTGAAAGTTTTCAGGACCCTGGATTAGCGCACGAGGGGGATTTAACGTTTAGGTCCGGTGTTCGTCTAACTATTCGGTGATCGCTGCCAATTTTCGTCCTCGGGATTACTGAGACATCACTGAAGAGTTGGCGTCTAATGGTCATAATGAAGTCAATCTCATATTTTGTCGAACCGTCGAGGCTTGACCAGGTCCACTTCCTGTGGGGCCGCTTCTGGAAGAAAGAGTAAATCATAAAAAATCTCTATTTATCCATGAAGTCGGCCATTTGCTGGCCCCTTGGGTTCCGTTGCCCTATTCCAAATTTCCCTACTTTCAGCTCACCGCTTTCTCTTGTGCAGTTTTGCATTGGAGTCTCCCGTTAACACCGTATTTTTTTGTTTGTTTGTTGTATGGTTTTGGAGAAGTGCATAGCTCTAGAGATATCCTCATACATTTTCTCCACGTCCTCATCGGGATGTGCCAAGGTTGGTGCGTAAACCTGTATGACCTTCAGTAAATACCGTTTGGTGATTCTGATTATACGGTACGCAACCCTTGTCGGCACACTCCCAATTTTTATAACGTTGTTGCCAAGAGATTTGTGGATGATAAATCCGACACCCTTGGGACAGATGGTCGCCCTCCCGTTGATAGAACAAGTTGCCGGATTCGAGGATTACCGTATATTCCCCTCTCTTCGGACCCCGGCTAATCTTATAATATGCCTGCGAAGCTTGCCTACCTCTTCTTCTAGCTTCAGGATCTGCTCGTCAGTCCTTAGGGTGCGTGCGTTATATGTTGCCAGGTCGAGTTGTCGTAGGTAGCAACCGTACCACCCCCGGAGATTCTTAGCACCCCCAGCCCCGCCGTTACCATGGACGCCACCTTAGCCAGGAATAACGGGGCCGCCGGGAACTGGGGGCTGTTTTTTTTGTGCCGTTGCTCGTGGTTGTGTTATTGTATGTTTGCCATAGTTGCCGTGCTTGGCGAGCGGGTCGGCAACCGCAAATTTTTATTGTATAATTACTGTTATCAGGAAGATGCTGCTTCCCATCTCCTGCCTGCCTCCCTCTGTCACCTTTTACGACACCCTCGGGAAGATACAGGGTAGTGGACATTCTCAACCGTTACTACACGGCGCATACTACTCATTGATAAAAACTAAGTTTTATCGCGTTAAATTTTAACTTTATGCACATCATGGTGTTATTTACTATAGCGATTTGGCATGTCTATTATAGCGGATATTTATAATGAAGATTTTCGAAAAATTGTGACGACCTCTCAGAGAAACAATTTTTTCAATCGATTTTCGTCATTATTGCTCCATAATAACGAAAAACCTGCTGCTATTAGTTTTGGCTGCTCGATAAAACGTTTTAATGCTCCAAGACCTGTAGTTAGGTAGCATTCGTCATTCTTTGTACTCGTTGAACCTATTTTTCTGACAATTTTCCTGCAAGACTTTTATAGCGATACGTAATGCTAATGCTTTCATTTTTTGGCATAAACTTTGTAGAGTTCAGATCCTCTAAGTTCTATCACAAAGACGTAAATATGTTCCTTCTCATTAGCAGAAATGTAATATTTACGTAATATTTTCGTAGATAAAAAATGTTTCAATTTTTCAATATAAAATGGAAACTTAACTATATTAATGCTGTTAAATAAACGCGTTTATGAAGATGCCTGTACGCAGATATAGATTTAATGTCTTCGTGCTTGCAGTTTGCAGGTTTACGTGACACTTACGTACAAATAAAAACAAATAGATGGCATAGTAATACGAAAATGTTTTATTCACTTCTAAATTTTATTATAGGTACTTATATAATAAGGAAATTATATTACTTAAAACCAAATAATTCAAAAATATAATCGCAGCCAACTATCTAATTAGAAACTAAAAATCAAAAAAGATAATTTCTGTATACACGTAAATTTTTTATGATATTATTATGTATTCAATTTTCTGCAACAAAAACGCATCACCTTGAGATATGAATCAAGCAAGTGGTGTCCCTTGATATACGTCGCATGCTAAGTATACCGACGATCCTTTTGATTTATTACTCGCATAGTAACGAAAGCGGAAAATAAAACAATTTTTTATCACAAAACACAAATTCGTTATTACATTTAAATTTAGCATAGTACCAAAATTACAACGCTACACATTGCGGTGGTGTAATGGTCGCCACACATGGTCAGTTCAACTGATCATTCCAACTGATCGGTTTAAACTAAAACTTGATATTTTTATATAAATATGGTATTTTCGATATATCGATAAATAAACTTAGATATAAAACTCCGATATATTTATAATTATCGATATATCGATGATCAGTTGAACTGACCGTGTATGGCGTGCATAAGAATATCCACTATCTCATATCATCGTTAGAGGTGACAGAGGGAAACATACCAGGAGATGGGCGGCAGCATCTTTGTCTGTGGTAGCTAATAAGCATGAGAGGCCTTTGTCCTGCAGTAGACTTTGACAGGCTGTTACGGTAACCGTTACGTAAAAGTAACAAATATCGAAAAATTGAATCCCATGCAACAAAATCATGTTCCATTATAAAACTAAAATATAAATATTGTAAACATGAGCAGACCAGCATCTATATGTAGTTCCCATTTATAAATGTGAAGCATATCGTAGCCATCGCCCTCCTAGATATACAAGCAGTGACTAAAAGATATGACATACCCAAGTTTACCGCAAATACAGATACCACATGGTGTATATGTAGGTAGTGGTATATTTTATGGGAAATATACGTAAAAATACTGGTGTAACTTTTGAAAGTAAAGGTATTAATAAAGATTTTTATAAAGATTTCTTATAATTACACGAACACCACATTGATTATAACTAATTTTAAGGATTTCATCGCCGACGTGCTTTGCAGTACCCGTGGAGGTCATATCACTTTGTAGGACACGTGGGAAGGAGGGGTGAGGTGATGGACGTCCCAAAGTCAAACTTGACCCGGAGTACCTTCAGCGGTTTTTAACAAATGACTTTGGCACGCAGCGTAAGCTTACGGTTGCCACTTGGGTTTAGTTTTATTTCTATCGATTATAGGATTCCTAGCAGGTGGTACAGCAGTACCCGTCATCCAAATCATCCTTGGTAGAAAACGATATTCTTTCGCGAGTGCTTTTGTTATATAAAATCTGATGTAATATACTGGAAAATGGCTGTCTAAGACATGATCACAAACTGCAAGTACTGGAAATGTCCGGAATTAAAAATAAGTAAAATTAAACGTGATAAAATCTAATGATTTCTTATATTTACGCGAACACAACACATTGATTAAAACTACTTTTACGGATTTTATCGCGTTTAATTTTATTTATTTTTAATTCCCGACGTTACCGTGCTACGGTGGGCAAATCTTTGTTACAGTGAGCACGAGGGATCTGTGACAGCAAACACCTGGCCACCGAGCTTCAGCAAGTCAAGCAGGTTCTGCACGACATCAAGCTTCGGGTCCCGCGCCTACGTTACAGTGACCGAGTGAAGGCGGCCACAGTTGAGCGTGTGCCTGCTGTACTACCATATATAAGAGGTGTCACAGACAAGATTGGCTACATCTTGAAGCGAACTTCTATTAGAACATTCTACAAGCCGCCGAAGAAGATTAGTTAGTTCTTACCATCCGTCAAGTGTCATATTCCTCTACAAGATGCAGGGGTGTACAAGATTGATTGTGAATGTGTCGGGAATTAAAAATAATTAAAATTAAATGCGATAAAATCCGTAAAAGTAGTTTTAATCAATGTGTAATGTTCGCGTAAATATAAGAAATCACTAATTATTCGATATTGAATACTAGGTAAGCTTTAATTTTAGTAAATTTTAAAATATAAAGTATCTAAATGAAATTAAAAATCAGCCACCTAAACTACGCCAACACCCCCCATTTTTTTCTGGGCCCTTTAACTCCTCCATTTAGGACAACAACGCCCACAAGGCGTCACTTTGAGAAAGACTGATTAAAAATAACGCATTACCAGGCACTTTGAACTTAAAAGATAAAATGGACAGAATGTTTGAGATTTTTTTAAAATTAATTTTTCTTCACCATTTGCCACTATTACTTATTTTGAATCTTCTCTGCAAATTTGGTCGGTTATTACGTTACGTTAGTGCCCTATGTTCAGCGGACCCTTACCGTTTGTCACTACAGCCTATTAAAGTCCCTTGATGAATATAGGCCTTCCACAAAAGGTGCCACATAGGGGGTGTTATTTGGCATATTAGCTGCGCTTAGGAAGCCGGTTATCAACCGCAGTTTTTTTTTCATTCGTTATTAGAAGATGCTGCTACGCATATTCTGATTTCTTCCCTTTGTCGCCTCTTACACCACTAACTGGATGATATGTCGTAGTGGATATTCTTACTGGACGGTAAATGTGCAGTAGAGTGGCCCGTTTATTGGTCAATTAAAAGAGAGAAATAGAACAACAATATTTATATTTATTAAACATTTCAATATTCACACTTAGGCGCATTTTTACAGTACTCCTCGACCCTAGGAAGTGAGACTACCGTATGATGAAGTTTCTTGAAGCTCGGGTATTTCTCGTCCAGGTCAGATATTCCTAGAACCATTTTGAAGCAATCGTACATGCCGGCAAATAAAAAGTCGGCCCATGTTAACTGAAACCATAAAATTAAGTCATTGTATAATTTTTTATATATTTAATTACATTTTTGTAAATTATTATATTAATTGATATTCTTACAGTGCCCCTCCACGGTTAATAATTTATTTATTAACCGTGTCGCGACGGTGTCAGAATATCCACTACGAGGATGCCGTAAGAGGCGACAGAGCGTAAGTGAAACAGGAGATGGTCAGCAACACCCTTCTGATAACAACTCAATACAATAAAAATCTGCGGTTGCCAATCCGCTTACCAAGTGTGGCAACTGTGGCAAAATTCCTTCATTAGGCAACCCATGGGGGGGGGGGATCTATGTTCAGCAGTGGGCTTTTGTAGGGTTTGTAATGGATGAATGAATGGGTTACACAAAATACAAAAATGTTGAAAGCATGTTTGAAACCATGTGTTGCATGTCATCGGTCTCTCAAGGCTCTCTCTTAAGTTTATTTATTTATTAACGACCCGCTCAGTCTGTGCCTGGATGTGATCTATTTGATTTTCTATTTTTGTTTATTTTTTGCAAAATATAGTTATTAAATAACTGCGGACAGTATAAATAAACTTACAAAATTTTTCCATGTAGCAACGATTTAGCTTCGACCATGTTCAATCGGTTCGCATTGCGACAAATTATTTGATGACGTACATACATGGTGTGACAAAATAGGAAAATGTTTTTTGAACTAGATGTGTACCAAAGCAAAGCATAGTTAGTGAGTATGATAAATAAAAATAGTAATTGACATAACAATGTTACAACCGTGTTTATCTATGTGTATATTTATTAGTAGATTCTTATTTGTGTATTTTATGTGTGTTAGTAGATCATATCAACTAAAAATAAAACTATATTATAGTTTTATTTTTGGTATAAATCATTAGTAAGTGTCGTTAACAATTTGTCGAGAAAATAATTAAGCTTTTATTTAATATTTTTTCAGTTACTTCATTTTTTATTGCTTTTGGAATTTGGTTTAAAAGAGAGGGAATTAGATATTGTAACCTAAATTGTTCATACCTATTTTTATATTTCGCTATTATCATATACGGATTAAGGGCTTGTCGTGTAAGCTTTGTATAAATACGACTATTTTTTAATTCTTCCTAGCTATAATTTTCAAGCAGTAATAGGTATTCCACTTTGTCGTGTAGTGGCAGTAGTTTGCAATGATGGAAAAGACTATAAGGATTTTTTAAAATATTAATCTATGGTTTTGAGAGGGGTGATTTTGTTATTTAATGTGACGTTATTTAGATTTAAGATTAAAAAAGTAAAGTAAAGTTACAGCCTATATACGTCCCACTGCTGAGCACAGGTCTCCTTTTATTTCTGAGAGGGTTTTAGGGCAAGGAAGTGTCCGCCGCGCTGCCCCAATGCGTGTTAGCGAACTTCACATGTCACAGACATGCAGGTTTCCACACGATGTTTTCCTTCACCGCCGAGCACGTGGTAAATCAGCACTTAAAATTGCAATTAACAATTTCATTGGTGCCGG
>DWHP01000903.1:0-17595 GCA_018247895.1 Parnassius honrathi
CTATCATACGGGATCAAACACAAAAATTGATGATGATTGAAAGATGAATGTACAGATTGTTGAAATCTCCTTGGATGCCAGAAAAGATATTCAAGCCTCCAGTAAGTGACGATAAAAGAAAGCTAAAATTTCAAATGCAATGGTTTGAACGGTTCTCGTGGTTGATTAACACGAGTACAGGGCAACGAGGTGCTTTATGCAAATATTGTGTATTATTTGCCAGAGATTGCGCAGGTAAAGGCTCTCATCAGCTGTTGAAATCCTTAGTTACTCAGCCGCTCACTAAATGGGAAGATGCTTTACGTGATTTCAAACATCACAGTTAAAGCCGGTACCACATATCTTCTGTATTATTGGCTGATAATTTTATAAAGGTGTGTAATAAATCTCAACCAAATATAAATAAGTCAGATTGATAGCGGATACCTAGAGCAAATAGCTGAAAATCGGAAACGGCTCATTCCGATTATTGAAACAATTAAATTATGTGGACGTCAGGAATTGACACTGAGAGATCCGTGCGACTCAGGTCCAATAAAAATCAATGATGCTGAGCTAAAAACAAATAATGGAAACTTTCGTGCTATCTTACGGATGAGAAGCAGATATAGCGACTCAAATCTAATAAGGCACACAGAAAATATGACGTTGAACGCTGCCAACCTAAGCCCGACCACACAAAATTAACTTATTGCAATTTGTGATGAAATAATCCAGAAAAAAACTGTGCAAGGATTAAATTCAGCTAAATTTTTTTCAATCCTTGTTAACGAAACTACTGATGTTTCATGAAGATCTTTTAACTTTTGTAACAGTTGAGAATACAAAAGGAAGATATTTAGCTAATGCAATTTTATTCGAATAATAATCTTTGTACTTTGTTTATACGTTCATTGCAGCTCACATTCATTGAATTTAGCTCTGGGTCATTCTTGCCAGGTTCAGCCTATTCGAAATACTATTGGAATTATAAAATCGGTTAAAAAGTTTATCAAGTCCTCGACAAAACAAACCAGGTCGAAGATAATAACGAAAAAAAAACTTCCCTGAAACACAATGGAAAAACCTTACGACAATGTGCGAGACCCGCTGGGTAGAAAATTATGATGGTTTGTTAAGACTTAAATAAATTTAAAATTCTGAAACATCGTCAAAGGCTTTTAAAATTTTAACAATTTTATTTTAAATTTTAAAAATTCTTTTCTGAGATCAGTCGTTTCAAGTGATTTTGTTATAAGCCTATGTTGCTTAGGAATGTTGTTCCCGTACACACTGACACTACGCAAAATACTTCAATCTCCCCTATGCGATTTGACAGCAGCTTTACAATATGTCGATTTAATTATAAAGACTATTGAAAATGTTCGCCAAAATAATGATTCAAAATTTGCAGAACTTTTCAAGAATGCACAGAATTTGCTCAGTACTGTAAACGAGGAAATAAAAATTCAGCGAATAACGTCACGCCAAGAGCATAGGGCAAAATACAACACAAAACGTCCTGAAACTTATTTTAGAATTACTATAATGATTCCACTTTTTGATGATTTCATTGATCAACTTCAGTCGAGATTCCAAAATCATAAAACCATATTATCATCTCTCAACATTTTAATTCCGTTTGTGTGTTGCAAAGAACAAATTATTCAAAATTATCAAGAAAACTACTTTGAACTCTACAAAAAATATTTGGAATGGGACTTTGTAAAAGCTAAATTAGACATGTGGCGGATAAAATGGATGAAAGAATCTGAACTAGATCGATCTATATGTGCTATTGAAGCTCTCGGAGAATGCAACCAGGCTTTATTTCCAAACATTCACAAACTTTTAAAGATCTTGGCGACACTACCAGTTTCTACATGTACTCTTGAGAGGACTTTCTCTTCACTGAAACGCCTCAAAACTTATTTGAGAAATTCCACAGGCCAGGAAAGACTAAACGGTTAGGCATTAATGTCAATGCACCGCAGAATTGACATCGACACCGAGAAGGTAATTGATTTGTTCGCTGCAAAGAAAGCTAGAAGACTACCACTTTAAAGCTAAATATTTCGCATCAGACCCTTGAATCGAAAAAATGTTGTTCCACGCCTTCAGTGTTAAATACCTATACGACAATACCACATACGATGAAATAGAACGCGTAAAAAATAATAATAGTTTGTAGCTTTGTAGTACCTGAGTAACCGCGGACGGACGGACGGGCATGACGAAATTATTATGGTCCACACACGGTCAGTTAAAACGATCAGTTGAACTGGAGTACGTCCAAAAACTGACCGTGAATGTGGAATCTTAAGTTGAAATTTTCATCTGACGACAACCCACGGATTTTTTTCGGGCGTGCTGTCAGTTGAAACAGCTCAGTCGAACTGACGCACATCCAAAAACTGATCGTGAGTGTGAAATCGTAAGTTGAAATTTTTAACTGATGGCACTCCACGGAGTTTTCCAGACGCATCATAATCCGCTGGCTTCAGTTCGTTTTTAATTACTGGTAAGTACCTACTTTCTCAGTAGCTGTTTACATTATTCCTATGCTGTTTAGATTTTTTATTATTTTATATATTTAGAGGATTTCGTTTGACGTAGGATGGAGACTAAGGTGACATGATGTCACCTTCCTTATGATTGACTCAGAAGGTGGGTAAAGGATCTCAGTGATGCTACGTAGAACCATCGTGTGAAAACTCATTTTCAAAAAGGTTCATTAAGATCTAGATGACTGTGATGATATCACCTAGTTGATGGTGGACTCCGAAGGGGGCTTAGGATCTCATTGACGTCATCCGTAGAACCATTGTGCTTGGACTTTGGACTCATTTGAAAGGTACCGAAGGTAAGACCTAGATGCCGTTTGCCGTTTGGCGATAACTCGAGTGGCGGTACATCAAAGAGATTAACGCACGAAATTACGCGTTGAGGCGGCCACACTACATTTGCCTCACTGTGCACGATGAGTGCAACGGGGTCGCAAGTATGGCTGTATGTACATCGCAAAATGATGCTTTGCGACGAATTATTCAATTACTACCTTTTAAAACAACTATCGAAGAAGTAAAAAGACGAAGGAACGCCTAATGGGTTTTTATAGAACCATTTTAAGCAAATATAAAAAGTCTACAAGGAAAATTAACGCCAACTTTAACGCCGCTCAATGGCATTGAAATTCAATGACGATGAGCGTTCAAGTGTAGCCACTTACCTTACCGCGTTAAATTAAAAGCAATAATTGCGGCATTGGCGTTTCCCGTTAGTGTAGCCCCAGCTTTAGTGCGTTCGCTCGATGACGCAGGGGCGGAGCCATACCTTAGGTGCGTGCTGGGCTAAGCGTTGAAATATGGATATCGACATCCGGTATTTTTTTCAAATAAAGTTTTAGTTTTTTATATTTTCTCGAAAAATAATTTAATTTTCTACTACCCGATCTACCGTACTTTATTTATATACACTATATTATGCTTTTAATTTCACCCCAGTTTATTTATTTGTTTATTACCTTAAAAAGAAATGTAATTTTGGTATACCTCTGTGGTATTAAAATTACTATGATCTACGAAACTTAGTACAACTTTACTCACTGTGTGTTTTGGCGGGAACTTGACCGTCGACGGATTGTTGCTCTTGTTTTATCGTTTAAATAATGGTTTGAAGTGAATTTTGATACGTAAAAGTGATGCGATTTTATGAACTGCCACTGCGCATGTGAACTAATAGAGGAAACGAAGACACATGTCCTTCGATGTTAATATAACCTCAAGTTATTTTGATAGCTTAGGCATCTTATGACCTTGGGTTACTGTCGTCATCGACTATCCGCTGGGTAGACAGTTTATTACCGTTCTATCAGAAATAGCTAGCTGTTAAGTATTTGATTCCTTCAGCTACATCTGTAGCACCCGTGCTTCCTAACATGTAAAATAGCTGACAATATAAAACAACGAGTATTTTTGAAACCTATTGCTGAAAAATATTCGTAAACATAATCGTCTTATTTTAATTAAAATAATTAATAAGACCCATAATCTAACATTTTCATACATTTATAATTTAATTTGCTTAATAAATGAACTAAATGATTTACGATTGTTCTTTTTTTAAATGCAGCCGATATTTCTTTCAATATATAAAACCTTTTTTATTACCACACAAACGATCGGTTGGACTAACCGTGTGTGCTGTAATTTCTTTGGCTTAAATCCGTTTGAACTGATATCAGTTTAACTGATGACTTTAACTGGCCGTGTGTGGCGTTCATTAGGGTTTCTTGTTGCTTAACTACGAAACCCCAAAAAGACACGGTTATTTGTCAAATGTCATTTCTGACAAGGGACTTGAGTCATGAAATATATAATGTAGGTAGCGTTATATTTTTAATTATTGCGAGCTTATTGTGTATATGGGGAATTTCTGTGGCGATTTGGATTGGTTTAGTGACAAGGAAAACACAGCATTTCAGTCAAAATTTAAATAGCCATTAACAAATAGAACAACAAATGGATGAGGAACAGAGTAAATGGGGCCCTACATTCTATTGTGGAAATTCAGAATGTGTCAAAAAAGGCACGTACGACAATTCACAATGCTGTGTTGATACCTACTTTAACGTATTATAGTGAAAGTTGGGTGTGGCAGAAGAAGCACGAAAGTGGATTAAACGAAGTAGAAATGCGGTCATTAAGAAGTATATTAGGGCTAAATCTGTGTGACAGAGTAAGAAATTGTATGGTTTGCAAGATGATGTTGTGACCAAGATTAAGAAAGGAATGCTTCGGTGGTTTGGTCATGCGGAAAGAATGAATGAGAAAAGAGTGACAAAGCAAATTTATGCTGCAGAAGTGAACGGCAGAGTCGGAAAGGGACGTGATAGGCGAAAGTTTATCGACCAAATTGACGATATGTTGAAAATGGGCCAAGTTTCCTAATTACTGCGAGGTAGTCCTATACCCTTAACCAACGAGCATGTGTGCGTAGGTATATGAATGTGGAGGAGGCGGAAGAGATGTGTCAGGATCGTACCAAATGGAAGTCTGTAGTCTCTGCCTACCCCTCTGGGAGACAGGCGTGAGTGTTTATGTGTGTATATGTAAAATCAACAAGGAGGTTATATTATAAATATATAGGGAGTGCGCACTTCTTACTAGAAAAACGGTCTTAAGTCGGTGACCTTGAAATGAATGAAAGGCACCGAGTTAGGCGTTCTGTTTTTTTCTAATGGAGTGTCCATGATACAATATTTTGAGGATATTAATAGTATGCACTTACAGCGTTACAGAAAACGGAATGCATATTTTTTTTAATATGGAAAGCGCTGAAGTGTTATAATTAAACTCCGTTTATTATTTTGATTATAATATTGCTTCGCTACGGTATCAAACCTTACGGTAACCTTAGCGATCAAACAAATCACACTCAACCAAGCATACTTATTAATAGAATTTAAGCTTATATGAAGCTCAATTTCTTTTGAGTCAGTAATAGCTGGCTAGGTTTGAAGCCATCTTTACCACACCAGTTTCAACACAGGAGCCAAAATGTCACATGGGCTTCCTGGTTAGCCGAAACCAAATTTTTAAGGGTAAAATAACAACGAGTTTTCTTAATTTTTTTATTAAAGGATTTATAGGTTACTAAACAAAACGGTTTTATGTAATTTTTGTTGGGATACATTCTAAGAATCCAGCAATTTCATGGTCCTAGACCTTTGATGGTGCTTTATCTTCGTCAAAGAGCAGAACCGGCCTCGCCGTCTCGACGGTGTTTAGTTTAGAGTGAAGTCCCCTGACATTGCAGAAATTCACGGATAGCGTGGCAGAGGTCACCTTGGTTTTGTTGCACCGTTTGCCCCGAGCAGTTGTAGTCTTGAGCGGAATTTTGGAATTTTGCCCCCCCCCCCAGAATACGCGGGGCAGCCTCAGCACCCACGCTCAGGAGTGGAGTAACTTGGTCGTGGACGCTCAACGAGGGATTCTCCAGTACCCTCCTGGGGTAGTCTTACATTTAATTCCGCTACAATGTCGATGGAGAGGGGGGGGGGGATTTGGGCCTCCGGCCACCTGCACTCACCAGATGAAACACGGAAGCGGAGCTTCCATTTCACGCCGGTATTCTGTGAGGTCGTGTTACCAACCCGGTTTGAGCTGGCCCATGCGTGCAACAGAAAAGCTGCCGCATGGCTCTACCATTCTCCGTTATTGTTTTTATTCTTATTCTTGGTCACTTTACCAACAAAACATTCTATATAATCTTCTTTGAAATATACGAAACGGTAGCAAAATATATATCTGAGAATAAGAGGAGAGATCCATAATCAAAATTGAAAAATAACAGATGCTGTATTCACGACATTAAGACTTAAAAACTATATTAAAACTACGAAGGTGTGAAAATATCACAACAAAATCTGTAAATTTTGCTTACCTATGGAATGACAAGCCACATCCATGGTAACTTTCACTTTTACAACACAACACGAAAATACCATTTTCACTAGAAAACCCGAAAAGTTCTGCAATATTAATTAAATCAATTAAATCACATTCGCTGATGACAAGTCAAACAGAGAATAGACGCCAATAGCCATATTTATGCATTTGACAACGTCAAATTTTAAAATAGTGTGTTTTTTTTCTGTAACTTAATAATATGCTTAATTGGAATACAATATGGAATGTACCAATTATAATATACGATAAAAATGTAAGATTATCGTTCTAGCATACGTCTAAAATACTACTTTAACTCAATAACTGCCTAAACCTTGGTCATTTTTTATTTTGTGTAAACATTTATTAATGCTAGAAGGAGATAAAATACGAAACTCGGTGCCTCTCTGTCTAAGAAAAATGAGGAACGGTTACAATCTTCCAAGCGCTCGCTCCTTATATATTTATAACCTCCTTGCTCTAAATAATACTTAGTTTCTCTATCTAGTCTGTGAATAATACTATACTCTTTGGCGCGGTCTACATGGTAGCATTTAAATCCAATTCTTCCGAGTCTTCGAACATTTAAGGGTTAAATCCTTTCTGACAGATCGCCCAAAAGCATCATAGATAAGCTAGTATAGAAATCTATTTCAGATTATTATTTTGTAACGTGGGATAAATTTTCTATATTAGGTTAGGTAACAGACCGAAGATAAGCCAAAATAAAATGATATTCTTGAAAATATTCGTAATATAAAGAAATTAAGGTTTTGCTTTTCAAAACTATATTCCTCGGTTACTAAAATAAACTGAAGGAAACTTGGAGGTACTCAGCACGGTGAACATATTGCTCCATTAGCCTCTAAAAATGAGAGAAGGCTTTTGGCCAGGACAGGACACAAACATTCAGCAAGACATGACTAATTTTCTTTAAGTATCATATAAGTACCTAACCTTTTTCAATGAGACAGTTGGATATAAACTTTGCCAAGAACGCGCCAGGTTAAGAGAACGACGAACGAACGACTAACGAAGAGTTAGCACGCGGTCGACGACCGCAGTTTTTTATTATTTTGAGCTGATAATAGGAAGATGTTTCCGCCCATTTATTTCAATTTCCCCCTGTCCCCCCTTACAACACACGGGACAATTATGTGGTGTAGTGGATATGTTTTTATAGAAGGGGGAGGGGCAAACGAGCATGCGGCTCACCTTATGGTGTGACAACCGCCGCCCATGAACAGCTGCAACACCAGGGGAATTGCATGTAGGTGCGTTGCTTGTCTTTTAAAAAGGAGCTCTCTTCTTGAAGATTCATAAGTCATGTCAATCTGGAAAAATTGTCGGTAGCGAACGATTTTCTTTCGCTACTGGCAATTTTTCCGGATCAAAGGGATTAAATTTTCCGGACAAAGAGGTTGCCTAGTAAAACACACACTGGTGGACCCCAAGCATCTAGATGGTATCGTGAGTTTTGACGCGGTGTGCGTTCTTGAAATTTGGCAGCAGGAATTAATTTGGCCTTCCCTTCCAAGTGACCACGAAACTGCATATTATGCGATATTTCGACGCCGAGGATTCCGGCTATTCATGCTAGTTGAGGCAGCAAGGGGATTGCCCTGAAACTGAGAAAATACGACAAAGGTGCTATTTTTAGCGGTAAACACGCAAACTTGTCTTCTGCGGATTGAACTGGTCTAGATTTAGTCGCACCTAATCCGACACTTTGTAGAACAAAGTCTCGACTTTAGACACAAGTTTGTTTTTGTACTCGGTGACGTTATCCCAAGATATAAGGTGGTGTGGTGTACAAATCATCACCAATGCTGTTGTCTCGGTTTGCAATATATCATATGTAGAAGAAACAGCGTTAGTGATAGCACGCGGCCTCGTGGAACATCAGCACATTAACGCTTGTAATCAGAGCATGCACCGTCTACTACCGATCACCAAGGAAACTGATGATCCAATTGCACAATTCCTCCGGATTTCTCGGACAATTTCTCGGGAAGCCCAAAGGAAGGAAGCTTCGAAAGAAACACTTTGTGCCAAACCCTATTGCAGGCCTTCGCTATGTCTAAATTAACGGCCAATGCCTTGCCTTGGACTTTTCTACTTCCGCACATCTATAAGTCAGGTAGACGAAAAAATCACTAGCTGATTGATCTTGACGAAAACCGTATTGACGTTCACTAATAAGCTGGCTATCCTCAAGCTACCGCATGAGGTGGCGGTTTATAATGGATTCCATTATTTTGGAGAACAATGAGGTGATGGCGATAGGCCTGTAGTTGGACGGGTCTGAGTAGTCGCTTTTTTTAGGGATTGGGTGAACCAAAGCTGAGTTTCAGGAATTCGGGACCATGCCTTGGGAGTAGGAGTACCGGAAAAGACGCGTTAAAACCGTTGCCGACTCCGGAGCCCACGTCTTCGGCACAATGGGAGAGACTCCATCAGGCCCGCTCGGCTTGTTGACGTCCAGGGGGAGGGGTGCTTTACTAACCGAGTGCTGTGTAAATTGCACATCCGGCATGGTGCACCCATACTGCGGGTTGGTTGGCGATGTGTTCCCCCCGTCATCGGGAGTCGAGTCGAGTTGTACGCAAAGAGAGAGCTCAACAGATCGGCTTTCTTCTTTGCGGCATGGGCCAGTGAGTCGTCCTCTTTGTGCAGATATAGAAGAGATGGCTGACGGAAGTTCCCTTGGACAGTCTTGGTAAGAGACCAGAATATACGGGTTCTCGAAGGAAGGTGAATTAGCTTCTCGCCAATTCTGCCTACGTGTTCTGACCTTGCATTGGCAATGACACTTAAATAATGTACGGCACATGCTTAAAGAATAGCTGTGTTAAGAAGTAACATTAATCTAGTTTCGTATGCGAGTTTTGAGAATCAGAACTTTACTGAGGCATTACGTCGCGGTACATTGTAGTTCTTAACTGAATAACTTTATCGATAATTCATGACCCTTAGGATATTATTATATTGCTTTAGATCAGATGGCTTGTGTGCATGTCACTTACAAAAATAGTAACCATTAATAAATCTCTCATTTCATCGTGTATATCGCAAACCCTGTAGAATAAAATCTTTGACAAATTCTTCTTTCTCTTAATCTGAGATCGTTGCTATACTTACAGTTCAAAATAAAGTGGTACCTAACAGTAAGTACTATTACTTACCTACTCCAGAATTGAGTGGCAACTTAAAAAAATCCACTCGTCCACGTCACCCTTAGGTGCCACGCTGTGGCTTTATTATGGTTGTAGCACGAATGGGTCGGCTCGACTGGGGAAGGACCACGCTCTCACAGAATACTAGCTAAAAATTGCAGCTTAATACTGCTCTGTTTCGTATGGTGAGTGTAGAGATCCGGAGACCCATTTTTACTTGAAACGAGGCATTCCACCTTAATCGTCAGGGGTGACAACGCATATGTTTCTTGATTCTTAATCGAGGGTAGATGTAAATGTCTATGGGACACAGCAACCACTTACCATCAGATGAACTGTGTGCTCGTTTGTCACCCTTATTCTATAAAAAAAAGATGTAAGAATTGACACAGTGAAATGAAGAACGAGATGTTATAGAATATTGATCCACGCTGCAGCTATATTATGGTTGTAGCATGAAAGGGTCGGCTCGACCTCAGTGGGACCACGCTCTCACAATACCAGCGTAAAATAGCAGTTTAATGCTGCTGTGTTCCGTATGGTAAGTGGCCATCTTAGTTATCAGGGGTGACAACGCAACTGAATTATGATTCTTAACCTCACGATTCCCAAGCGGTTAGACCGCCGCGCTATTCGAGGTTAAAAGTAGATGTAGCTGGACTGTGATGGGCTCGTTTTTCACCCTTATTATATAAAAATAATGTTAATATAGTTTTATTCTTAAACACTGTTATGCAATGATACAACACTTTTTATTCAACGAACGTTAAAGGTCTTAAAAATTGTTATTACGTACGTTACTAACCAATTAGTAACCACTAATTAGTGAAATTTGTGAACGTAAATTCTATTGACTGCTTATGTTTACATCGATATAGATCGTTCCAGTTCCTGTTCAAGCTCGAGCGTTGCGACAGTACGTACACATTATTAAAATAACATATGTTTCCCCTATAAGGTTTCCTTGTTTCCGCGAATTTATGTGTTGTGCGTTGCGTTGCGTAACCACAAAACTTGGGTCGTATAAACCTCTATAATGGATTTAATTTACTATCTTTTATCTTGAGTATCTTTTTACTTATTAAAGCCAATGCTAGATCACAATCCGACCCGGTGGTAAGTGGTAATGAAGCCTTAGATGGTGGTAAATCGCAGTCAGCGTTACAAAAGCCTATTCATTGTTTGAAGACGCCCAGATAGTACACGGTAAGAGATATGCCAGCAAATTGTTCCACTCCTTTGATGTACCTACGCAGTACGAATGACGAAGCAAACCGTTTAGTTCGGATGCCTGGATCGACATCAAAGTTGTTTCCTGTTATTACTTTTTCCAAAAACCTGTAACTGGATTCAAGTATGATTTAAACCTAAAGTCTTAGGTTTGTAGGGTGGTGCCACAAGTATTTTCTTTACTCATGTGCTCGTGCCTCATATTTCGTTATAGCATGGACTCCAGGGCTGACAGGTTCCCAAAAATGAAGGAACACATTTCCAATTTACTAAATGGTAGGACTATTTCCGGTCTCCGAGTCGGTCCGTCCGAGTACCGTTCTCTGACCTATTACTGTCACCAAATAGCAGCGCTTGCACTGCTGTATTACAGTCTGAAGGATATAGAGAGACAATACAAATACAGGTGGCATGTGAGGCATTCCATCCTAGTCCTAACAGGTTTTTTAAATATGGAATAAGAGTGACAAACGAGCACACAGTCCACCTGATGGTAAGTGGATGCTGTGGCCCATAGACATCCACAATTATCCTCCATTAAGAATCAAAACACAGATGCGTTGTCACCCTTGAGGACTAAGATGGAATACCTCGTTTCCAGTAAAAAGATCTTCGGTTCTCTACACTCACCATACGAAACACAGCAGCATTAAGCTACAAGTCTGTGAGAGCGTGGTCCTACCCTGGTCGAGCCGACCCATTCGTGCTACAACCATAATATAGCTGCAGCTTGGCTTTACCACGTATGACCATTCGTGGGTAGCCTTCTATGCTTAAAATTGGCTGCAGGTGCCTATGTGCGGCAGCAGCCAGTCGCCATCCAGGTGAAATTATAATACATTTGTTTTTTTCGTGTGATATCGTGTAAATAATAACCATTTGACAATGACTGATGTGATACTTCAGGGTATGGAACTTTTTATTTCTTCCTCTGTGGAGCCCATTGGAGGCAAATCTCAGCCATGGTTTGGTCGCTCATGTAAAATGGCATCATGCTATAAGCAGTAGTGCTACCAAGCCTGGGCTGACGCATCAACGTCCCTGGGTGTAAACACCAGTTCAATTCCGCCTCCAGGTCCTTCAAAAGAGTCATTGCCAAGGCAAAGTCAGAGCACATGGGCAGAATTGTCGAGAAACTAGTTCGCCTTCCTTCTGGAACCCGTGCATTCTGGTCTCTCGCTAAGGCTGTCCAGGGGAATTTCTGTCAGCCATCTCTTCCATATTTGCACAGGGAGGACGACTCACTGGCCCATACCGCAAAAACGTTGGGATCGTCCGACGAGAAGTAAACCCGTCCCCAAGGGTAGGATGCAAAGAAAGACCGCATGCTATCCCAATCGGCCGACCTATAGCGCCAAACACGGCGGCAGCTTGCAGAATGCAACCGCAACGTTAATGTGACTGGTACCAAACTCCGGACAAGACAACGGTCCGACAAGCCTAAAGGGGCGTCGACAGAAACCTGATATTCATCCAGATGAGAGGTCAGTAGAAGGTCCAATAGGGAAGGTGTATGATCTTCCACACCTGGGATCCATGGAGACGCAGTAACCAGTTGTGTCAGACCATATACCAAAGCAAAATCATAACATACTTGCTCAATCGCCGCCATATTTTTTTTAATAAAAAAGTGGGAAATGGGACCTATAATTCACCTCGTCAGATGGATTATAAGTTCGTTTATCACTTTTTGGACTTTTTGGACTGCAGTGGCCACTTACCATCGTAAGTGGTCACTGCAGTCCATGGACATCTGCAACTAACTTCAAACAAACAAGCTACAGATACGTTAGCACCTCTGAAAACTAAGTTGGATGACAGCCAGTAGTTGTATTGAGTCACTATATACTTCGGACGATAACACGGCAGTTCAAGCACTGCTATTTATCGGCAGTAATAGGTATGAGGTTGGTTACTACCCAGATGGATTCCAGGCATAAAAGAACCATCCTACCACGTCTTGTTTCTTTCTCGTTTCTTTTATTGTAATAAATATTGTATATTGTTATGTTATGTCAATAAAATATGCAAAGACATAAAATAATAAAACCAGATAAGTTCTAGTTGATATAATATAAACGGTAGAACAAAAGAGGTCATAAATTGCTATGCGCCAATGTCGTGGTGCGTGTTGCCAGTATATAAGTATATCGTAATATGACGCGATGAGTTTTCACAGCACCAACTGAACTTAGTTGGTCGTATTCTGATGATCTACAACACCTGTTGTTAACCAGTGCCAATCTATTGAAATGCGAATTGATTAGATAGTAAAAGAAAAGAAATCAAACTCATATTTTTAATGTTTTCAAACCTTGTCTGCGTTGAGCTATAAATATTGCCGAAAAAGTTATGTAAATTGGCCTACGGGTTATGGAGGAGATGGATTTCAAACAATTGTTTTCTTGCACCGTGGAAGCTTCGCTCGCTCCGCTCCAATATGAATTTACACGTATCTAATACACAAAATATTTAAAAAAAACTCTTTTTTGTTTTTGCCCTGGCATATACTTCCATAGTAAAAGGAACATTTAAAATCACATAAAATTCACAACTCGTTCAGTCAATTTGTTAGTAATTATTTGTTGGCAAATGTATTAAAACTTAGTGGTTTGATTGTTTTACCATAGAGTAATACAGTGGACCTCCGGTAATCCAACAAACATTTTGCAGGGCAGTGTCAAACTATCGAATATGTCGGATGGATTACTGCCCCCCATATAGTCCGGAATATTTTACAAAGGAGTAACTTGTAATCCGACAAATTACAGATCCAATGATAAGAATATGCAATATATGTACTCTGAAGTACAAATCATACTTCATTATGTCTGTCAAATGTAGTAAATTAAACAACACAATAGAGAGCTTAGGTTTTATTATAAGAAATATGCAAAAAAATATAGAACTTATGCATATATATATATACAATATGCAATAACTATACATTGGGAAATAATTGTGTACAAACAAATGTACGTACTAAAATAAACAAGAATTATGAATTAATCATTTTAAGAAGTATGAAAATATTCATCAAATTTTTTTTGGTTAACATTGT
The DNA here is from genome assembly GCA_018247895.1 of Parnassius honrathi. Lineage (NCBI taxonomy): Eukaryota > Metazoa > Arthropoda > Insecta > Lepidoptera > Papilionidae > Parnassius > Parnassius honrathi. Next base: position 13,896 of record DWHP01000903.1, read on the forward strand.
TGAAACGCGAGATTAAAACTTCGTCCCTCAGTCATCTCAAAAGTCTACTTTTTATTGTTCATTGTAGGATGCACAAAGGCGTTAATTGTAGCTTATGTTGTCACATGCGGAGTGGCTGCGGTTACTTCGTCGTCATCTTCCTGATTTATTGTTTTATAACTAGTAATCTCTTTTATAATCTCTTCATCAGACATTTTATGAAAAATATTTTCCTCTTTATCCATTCCATGACACCAGGTTTCAAAATCTTAACACACAATAGTGGTAGTGCGTACAAGATATAACTTGTTCAATCATGTATTAGCGAATATTGTAAAATAAATATTCAATAATAAATAATAGACCACGTTGGATTACAGGTGGTGCCGGATTAGACAGGGGTCGGATTACCGGGGGTCAACTGTATATGTTTGACACAGAGTCGGAAATATAGTAGTTTATTGGTTGACATTGACAGTATGAAAGGAAACATAACACCATCTGGATGCTTGGCGGTTCACCACTTTACGTTTTACTTGGAGTTTTCTTCCTCGTACGCCTCTCTGTGGAATAGCTTATTACCGGTAATTTTTCCGGACCGATGCAACATAGGGACCTCCAAGAAAATAATTTACTCTTTTCTAAAATTCGCACCTGAAATTCCTGGTGTTCCAGTTGTTCATGGGCGGCGGTAGTCACTTAACACCAGGTGAACCGTATGCTCGATTGCCGCCTCTCCTATGAGCATATGAGCAATGAAAGTTTAATTTCGTATATATTATAACATGCAGTTTGCATAAATTGTAGCTTTCTGTACTCTCTCTCCATTTAAATTTTTGGCTATGCAAAATTTCACAGTTACCTTTCACGTATTGATAATATATATAGGTATGTAGTATACTACTATATATACATGAGAAAATCCTAGCGCTACAAACAATCGAAGTTTAAAAATAAGGATGTTTCAATTAAAATATATAAGTAGTATAAGTTAGAATATAGTATTTTACGAAGTATATAATATATTTTCATAGCAGAGGATACATATTATATACTTTCTACTCGTGTAGTTACATTATCCGAAAAAAATTTAATCATAATTTTATTATGTGAAAAAAATTACGTTTCCATTTGGACTGGCGCAGATGGATGTAAATTATAAGCAGCAATTTTTAGAAGCATTATTCAGCATTACATAATAAAAACGGTTAAATTGTATTAATATATAGTACTACTATAGTGGTATTGTATAGTATATTTTGTATAGTACATCAACATCCAATGAAATTTAATACTATAATATATAGCATGATTGATGACCCGAGGTACCAAAAACCCGGGGTCTTATTTAGGAAAAGAGCCCTACGTTAAAAAAAATATTTTTACAATTCCAGTTATCGACTACAGTGAATATCGCATGCCATTTTCTCCTTGTGTCTATCGTTTCCGGTGGTTTCCAGTGTGACGTTGATGCGAACAGTGTAAGTAATTTTTTTTTAATTTTATATGTTGCGTTTTAGTTGCCGTGTGGCAGTGTATTTATTTATTTTTATTTTATAGGATCAGAGTGACGAGCGAGCAACGCCTCTGCCTGGTATTTAGTGAATCTTGTGGCCTATAGACATTTTATTCTCGATTAAAAATCAAAATTTAGAGTTGTTGTCACTCTTGAGTACTAAGACGAAGTGCTTCTTTGTTAGTAAAAGGGGTCTACAGTTCTCTACACTCCCCATACGCAACACAGCAGTATTAATTTGTTATTTAACGCTGGTATTCTGTGACAGCGTGGTCCTTCCACGGTTGAGTAGACCTTTTCTTGCTGCAGGCATAAAATAGCTAGAGCGTTTCTCCCGTAGATGAAGTAGGAGTATCCAACACTACATGTCATCCCATATATGTCGAAAGATGTATCAGAAGGAAATGAAGCAGAAAATGGACTAAAAGCATTTTTCTGGTAACAACACAAAACAATTCGAAAATAACTGTAGTTTGCATGCTATATTATATTAAAATAGCGAAACATGTAGACATAATAAAACTCTGAAACATCTGTATAATTACCATATTTTATACAAATAAAGACTATAATTTTACGCTGGTATTCTGTGAGAGCGTGGACCTTCCCCGGTCGAACCGACCCATGCGTGCTACAACCATAATATAGCTGCAGTGTGACTCTACCACGTATATACTTAGCTTACTATAGCTGACAATCATATATGTTACAATTAACAACACAAAATAAACAAGAAGTAGCTTGGTAGCGTGGTAGCGATCACCTTTCCCAGGAGTTATTATCATCCATAAATTCCTTGATATTATAATAACCCCTTTTTATATAAAATTAGTTTAATAAAATTTTCGAATTTAGTGCAGGTCATATTTTGTATATTATGGCTCCAAGAATGAATTACTGACTCGGTGGAGTTGAGTAACTGGTACTACTAGGTACTAGCATGTGTCTGTTCTTATTATTTACAGTATAAATAATACTTATGGTTGTAAAACTACTTCTATTTTTGTACGTATTATTTTCCTTAAAGTTTTGAATGAGCGACTCTTTAGATATAAAATCATAGATTGCTATAATGGCGCTCTTCTGTAAAACAAATATAATTTCTGTGTCAGTCGCGTGTCCTAATAGAAAATTATCACACGACTTTATGCTATGAAAATAGGTAAAGTAAACTCAGTCTAGCTATTTCCACACTGGTAAGACTTGTAATATTTTTTCAGCATACGCTGCCGAACTAAGTCTGCTTGCTAAAAAGCCAATCTATACGCCAACCAAGCCAAGCTATTCAGCTTTGGACATTTGAAAGGCCTTAAAAACAGCAGTGGATGGTTGGATGGATATTCCATTGTAACGCCGTCAACCTTTCTATTCGTTTATAGAACTAGTTTTATGATAATATATAATAAGTTTTATTTTTTTATTTTATGAAAAACCATTAAATTATTTATTTGATACATATTTCAAGGAACCCTTGTTCGTTTTCTGTGTTTTAAAAATGTATCTGCAGGGAATAGAGCTCTTCTCGGTTAGGATAATTTACTATGTTGTGGAAGAGTCTGCCACGATACTACAGGGTGTGTTGGTGAACTTTATGTCCGCAGTCAGTGCTAAGATATAATGCATTGAAAAATAAACGCCCAGAAATCAGAAAGTGAAAATGTTTTCCTTTTTCGTTCCTTAAAGTCGACTTTATTTACTTTTTATTAAAAGATAATTTTTAAACACATAATAATAGACTAAGGAATATTACCATCCCAAAACTTTACCCCTATTTTGCGTACGGATTATATTTCCAAATCTATATCCGTTTTATGGCTAAGCCAAGCTATGATACTTGTTATAGCGTATGTTGTGATTATTTTTTTAATTATCTTAATCATTTAGTTTTAACGTCATTCGAACACATTTATTAAGAATAATAAAATATTTTTGGCATGCTTAAATATCCCTACAACGATCAAAATGTTATGATATTCGTATATCAATTAAAATAAATCTGTTATATCTTATTGCTGTCTATGGTATAAAATCCCTCGAGTTCACTTAAAAAATAACTTATTTATCAATGTTTTTAATATTGAATCTGTAATCCATTCCATAAATATAATGTAATACAATAATTATAAATATAAACATATATAGCATATGACTTGAGACATAGATATTTAAATCTATCATATTGTATAAAAGTAATTTTACGGATAT
>DWHP01000904.1:0-17595 GCA_018247895.1 Parnassius honrathi
GTAGCGCTGACACAATCCGCCATTTTGCTTATTTATTTTGTTTGTTTTGAAGTAGAGTTTATAAGTTGTTTTGTGCACTTAGTTTCTAGTAATAAAATGACATGAAGAAGCATATATTATATGTTATTAAAAATCATGATTGGTAAGTTTTTAATATGAATACTTTACAAACATATATTTAAATTAGGTTAGGTTCCCCAGTTAAAGCTAACTTACTGTCCTAGAGGAAAATAGCTAGTTACCATTTGACAGCGCTTACCGCTTACGATCGCCATTTTGCTTACAAGCGCTTCCTAGCGCTTTTTTCTGCCAAACTCAGGCGTTAAATTGTAACTGTTTGGATACTCGAGAGTTGCTTGCCATTTTTTCTGTCGAAGTAGGGATTTGTATAAGTACCAACTGGGCATAGCTCCATTCATTTTCTGAGTTCCTCGTAATGGCCGATTTCGAATAAAAATATTTAAATTCGGCTTATTGATCATTAGTGACCGACCGAAGGTCGATTTCTGGTTGAAGCCGATGTCGACGCCGACTTTAGGCTTTAAAAAAACTAAGATATTCAAGATTGGTTAAAATAATGTGAATGATTTTAAAACTTTTAAATTAAAAATCTTTAGAAGTTGATCCAGAGATTATGATGATGAACGTCTAGGACGTAGAACATCGTAGTAGGACGGGTCTAAGCGATCGCCTTTTTTAGAGTTCGGGTGGACGAAAGCCGTCTTCCATGATTTTGGGACTACGCCTAGGGAGTAGGAGTACCGTTAAAGAAGCGTTAAGACCGGTGCCAACTATGGAGCACATGTCCTCAGCACAATTGGGGGGATACCGTCAGGTCCACTCGATTTGTGGATGTCCAGAGAGAGAACTGCTTTGCGAACCGAGCGCTGTGTGAACCGCATCTCCGGCATGGAGCACTCACCCAGCGGGATGGTCGGCGGCATACTCCCCCCGTCATCAAGAGTCGAGTTGGACGCAAAGAGCCTAGCAGATTACTAATTTAAAATTAAAAATTACTAGCCCCAATATCAGCGCTTTCTAGAAACCCTCGGCTTCGGCCAAAAACTCGGCCAATTTTAGTCGAAGTCGAAGGTGTTTTTTTTATCGAAGATAGAAAGATTACATAGTATTTTTTATTTTAGGACACGCAAATTACCTTCGCAGTGGTGTTTATGAAAGTGTTCATCTTGGTGAGTTGTTCCGTCAGTAGCTGGACCTTGGCCTGTACAGCTGGATTCAGTTTTTGCTTTTTACCTGTGAAAGATACAGTAGGAATAATAATTAGATAGTTGACACCTTCACTAATCAATTATGTCAAATTTAAAGTTACAGCTATAGTAGGCCCAACACTGTGTTCAGACTTCTTCTAATTTCTGAGTGTTTTATAGAGTAATTAATTTGCCACAATATTATAGTATGTGCCGTACGAGCTGTAGTAACTCAGGGACTAAGCTACGCGCTAACTAAGCGTTCGCTGTAAATTACACAGTACGCGAGTAACCTGGACTCAATCTCCGCCAACATCAATGAATTGTTAATTGCAACTTTACCACGTGCTTTAGCAGTGGTGGAAAATATGGTGAGGAAATCTGCACGTCTGAGAAATAATAAAAAAAATTGTGAAAACATGTGAAGTTCGCCAACGTGCATTGGAGTAGCGTGGTGGACATTTCCTTGCTCTAAGCCTCTCTATACAATATCTCTCTCTCTATATATAAGACGTATATAGGCGGTAATTTTAACTAACTTTGCTGCAGTGCATGTTAGCGAATTTCACGCTTTCAAAATATAATTCTCAGATGAGTACATTTTAAATATCAGTATATAAAACTGCATAAACTTCACCTGTATTGGCAGGAATCGAATGAAGTGAAAGAAAAGCAAAGGAAGTAACGAAAGGCTTCCCACCCAGTAGATTGTCTTAAAGGGAGAATATTAAGCACAGTGACCACACTTGGTGTAGTGAGGTTGTTAACACAAATTACACAAGGACAAACATCAGGCAGGTGCAGGTGAACTTGTTGGGGCGATAGCTGATAGAATTTCCCAGGGTGGGAGTGGTGTGGGGCGACTAACCCTTCTTCTTGACGCGGTAGCTGGCGAGCGCAGCGCGGGCCTCCTGTGCGCGGCGCGTGGATGCGTCCAGCGCATCGCGCAGCGTGGCTGCCACGGCGCGCAGCGTCGACAGCTCGCCCGCCACGCTGCAGAACTGCTCGTGTAGCCGCGTTTCCATCTGCACACGCGCACGCATATCCACTTCTATCAACATGCTTATACCACTATAATACCCGGTACCAAGCGCGTTACTGCCGCGCAACAAAATATTGTGCAAATATCGTTTTAAATTTGGATGAGTTACACTGCTCCATTAAAAAAAATTGAGTGGTATTATATAAACAGAATGGATATTACATAACTTCTAAATAAATTTATCAGTACCATACGCAGGCCACTTAGTTTATGTTAATCTTACTATGCCTATACCCTTCGCGCAACAGTGCCAAACAAACAATAATGTTTGTGTGTTAGAAAAGTGAGAAACGACCACTAAGGCTTAAATGAACTGTAAGCTCGTATGTTATGGCTTCCGATAGACAAGATTATCAACATTTCGTTTACGCCAGCTGTAAATTAACCATACCGACAACTAAAAGCAGTTTCAAATGTAATAATTGTCTTATAAAAAGAAGTGGAACTCACAGTCCACATGATGGTAAGTAAATGCCGTGACTATCCACAATTAAAAACCAAAATGTTGATACACTATCACCTCCGAGCACTGAAATGAATTACCTCGTTTCCCATTCTCTAGACTCACCATACGAAACACAACAGTTTTAAATTGCGATCCCACGTTGGTACTCCGTGCGAGCACGATCTTTCCCAGTAGAGACACCCATTCGTGGTACAACCATACCATATAAAAAAACTAATTTAACGAATTTCTTATCCTGTTTAATTTTTAAATTCTCACCACATAGATAAGTCCAAAAATTAATAATTAAAAGTTAAAAAATCCTTCAAAGAAAGGAGGAACAAATGTTCCTTCTTTAACTATAGCATCGGGACGTCAAACACCTTAGTCACCACTGTAACCATAGGTGCTGTAAAATGCTCAAAACGTCAGATATAAATAAAAATAAACACAATATGGCCGGTCACATACGGGATTCCTTTTCGGAATTCCGATTCGAATTCCGAACGCAGCAAGTCCATATAAAATCAAGGACCGTCATACACCTACAGTAGTTTTCCGATCAAAATTTTGCAAGCAAAATGGGATTCCGCATGTGTGTGGCCGACCCGCTCGTTCGGTATCGGGATTTCGTACGTATGAGGCCGGCCTAAAATTCATAAAATTAGTTTTATTCCATAATGTACCACTTTATACATAATAAAAATTTTAAAATTAAATATCATGAAGCAAAAATTTGAACTCATCATGCAACACATATATACCTCTTTTTTCGGCTTATATCTGAGAAGACTTACTAGTTAAGTAGTCAAATTAGTTTTACTTATAATTAAATCTAAACTTAGGCTCACCCGCTTAGCCCGTTGCCTCTGCTTCTTGGCCCGTTTCTTGCCTCGGTCTACGTGCCTCTGCGGTCCCTCTATGTACTGCAGAAGAGCGTCCAGGTCCCGAGGGTCCTCGGCTCGACCGCAACGCCAGAACGATCCACTGCAAAAAATTATATATTCTTCAAAAGTTATAAATTGTGTAGGGTGCATTACCAAAGTTCTCTTTCTCTCTATCTCCTCTATCTATTTCTCTCTCTCGCTTTCTATTACTTTCTTATCATCTCAATAGTGCATAGCTGGACATGAGCCTCTCCTAATAAGAAGACTAGTTCTACAGTCACGTTTGTCAGGCGAATTGGCTACCTTCTACGCTGTTACCAGCTCACCGGTCTGCCGATTTTATATGAGTTATAAAACACGATGGTTATAACCTTTCTTTTAAAATTTAAAATACGTAAGCCTTTTCTCAAATAGTCTCTTATGATACCATGGTACGAGATGAGGTGATGATATCACATACGGCGTAACCACAAAGGCAGTGCAGTGCCTGTGCCATGATAAGTGAGTAAGCAACAAGCGCATTTTACACTAATTTCTAATCCTTCATTTTCACTATTTTCAATAAAAAATACTAAAATATATAGACAATCGCGTCGGAACGAGCGGCATATTTTGATCATCGATATTTACTACCATTCGACATATATATCGATATTTTATGTTGCATCCCCAGGCGTAAACCTGACGCCTCTTGTTATCGTTTTCGTCTTTCACATTCACATATTTACGCACTCATGTTCATCGGTTGTAGGTACTGCTTTAGTGAATGAAAATAATATCCTTTTCTAAACAATTTAAACAAAAATTTGTTCAGGGGCAACTCCCAGCGAACGACCTTGAGAGTTCGGTCCTATACACTCCACGCGCTCTCGCTACAATATCGCGTAAGAAATACGGCCAAATTTTAAAATAATTCCTTTATAAAATCAAATTTTAGTCCTTTGAAAAAATGAAATAGATCAAAATGTTCATTAATAAATTGCCTATACATTAGTGTCAATCGCAAACTAAAATAATGTTTATTTTATGAGGAGATGCATGTTATCAATAATTATTTCGCATTTCTGTGTATATAAATTTTTAGTACATTATTAAATACGCTATGCTATAGCGCGCTATTTATAAGAAAGCGAATCGGCGGCCGGCAGAAGCGTAGTCTTGCAGCACGATAAATCTCGAAGTTCGTTTGACAGAGCGCATGCTATATAAGAATATTATTTTTATTACGTCGCATTTATGTTTAAAATAAAATAAAGCAGTAAAGAAAAGCCAATGAACTCTTCTTAGTACTTTGCAGGCTTAGGACTACTTATAAAAAGTATAAATCAATTAATGGCATACTTAAAAGTTTATTGAGTGTATATACAAAAATCAACTATTTAAATACACTTTTGTATGTATATTTTATTTAAATTTAAAACAATTAGTTAGGCTACTTTTATAGCAGACAACCGTGTCCTTCGATCACTTATAAATATACAGTATGTACTAACTAAACAATCGTATAACACTAAATTAGATCGCGCGTGCAAAATAGCGTGCTGCTAGATCAAAGTTGCCGCTAGATATTCATATCGCCAAAGCGCCATGGCGGCTACTTACATAGCGCTGTGCGCTGTGGAAAGATAGCGCACTACAATATGGCGCTATGCGCTATATAAACCACCTCTACCCCCAAATATCCAGATGAAATGTATGCTTTTACGAATATTTTAAAACACATACCCGGAACATCCAGAAGAGGTGGAGAACACGCTAGTATCTCTACTCGAAAGAGAGACAGCGGCTCCTTGCTGTTGAGGTCGTCCTTGTCTTTGCTGTTGCTGCTGTATCTGTTGCTGTTGCTGCAACTGTTGTTGCTGTTGCAACTGCTGCTGCTGCTGTTGTTGTAGAATCTGTTGCTGCTGCTGTTGTTGTTGAATATGCTGCTGTTGTTGTTGTTGTTGAATATGCTGCTGCTGCTGTTGTAGAATTTGTTGTTGTTGCAATTTCTGCTGATGTTGTAATATCTGTTGTTGTTGTAATTGTTGTCGCTGTTGTATTTGTTGGTGCTGCAGATGCAATTGTTGCTGCTGCTGTAATTGTTGCTGCCTGATTTGTTGCTGTTGTTGCGGTGTTAGTGTCGGCTTATTGTGGATCGGCAGGTCGTATATTGGTTCTGGCTTATTTTGTTGTTGAGTTTGCTGTTGTTGCTGTAACTGTTGTTGTTGTTGCTGCTGCTGCTGCTGTTGTTGTTGCAGCTGCTGTTGTTTTAATTGCTGGAAAAGGACAAAAAGTTAATTTCTAGATTATTTTATTTAAAATATGTTGCATAAACATAAAGCGACCCATGTTGGTCTGCGACTTATAGCTTCCATATTTATGCGGAACATTTAAGAAAAAGTAAAGTATATAAAATACGATTAATGGGATATTGGGTTTGAGATTGTTTAGGCGTTAGGCGAGCCACTTATAACTTCCTTCAAAATTTTCCATCTTTATCCATTTTTTGGCGCGGTAAGTGGTTCACTGCCCTTTGGACTCTGCCTACCCCCTTAGGCGATTACAGTTGCCGAGATGCGATAGGCAAATGATTCCCACCAGAATAACTCGATTGCACTGCAGAACCTTTAAAGAAAAGTTTGACGAACTGTAACACAGTAGCATTATACTCTGCAATATTTAAAAAATATCCTCCAGACAGAATTTCTGTCATGATGGCCACTCTCAATGGAGACTGGTCATCTGGGCGGGATACACTCTCTGTCCCCTCACTTTCACATTCCCATGAAACGATGATCCAACACGACTTGAGAGACCAGGCGCAGGAGCAACGGCTTTACAAGGTAAGGGGGTTTGACACCGACAATTGACAAAACTGCTATTGACAATTTCTAGACAGAAAAACCCAATAACAGATTTCGGCTCGACAATATCGGCAGTCTTGCTTATGACCATTAGACTCACAGTGCAGTCGATTTGACTACATTGACAGCAAACATACAAAGTATCCAGACTGACGACAGGCAGCAGTCTTAAAGTCCTGATGTTTTAATGTGGTACAGCCAGGTTGCAGCTTTATTATGGTGGCAGCACAACTGGGTCAACTCGACCGGGGTAGCACCACGTTCTCACAGAACACCAGGGCCGAATAGTAGCTCAATGCTGCAAAGAGATCCATTTTACTGGAAACGAGGTATTTCATCTTAGTCCTCGGAGTGGCAATGCATCAGCGTTTGATTCTTAACCGAGGAAAGATGTAGATGTCTACGGGCCACAGCATCCACTTACCATTAGGTGGACTGTGTGCACGTTTGTTACCCTTTTTCTATAAAAAAAATTTCAAGGCTCCTGCCAAATGTGATGGTTAAAGCAAATCCTACTTACAACAGCAGAAGAGAAGCACGTGTTCAGCAGTGGACCTTTAGAGGCTAATGAATAAACTGAAGACAGCGAACATATCCCACCTGTAGTCTAATTTGTTCCATAGCATTGGGATTGACTTTGCCTTCCGCCTTCAAACCGGACGGTACGTTGACTTGCGTAGGGACAGTCCGTTGTACCGCCTGCGACATGGAATTGTATTGGTTTAGTACCAAGTAGTCACGCAAATAAACCGTGTAGTGTGTTATTCAATTTATCCATGCCAAGATATCCAAAAACTTTGCTAAATTTGGATATTTGTCTTTAATTTCATTTGATAATGTTTTATGCCAAAATTCTATTGAATTTGTAGTTATGTGGGGCACTACGAATGAATTCCAAACACCCACATAATTGCCAAGTCTTTTTATAGTATTTCACAAACGCCATCATATTATCATTATTCAAAAATGATTTTGCAAACAGCCATCATGTTTCAATAAACGACTGTACACAGGCGAGGGAGAAAATCGGAAGAAAAATTATATACGAAACGAAACCCCGTCTAGGTCTAGGGTCCCAGTAGATTTCTTAAGTTGTGATAAACGTAATAACTCTTGTAGTGTCGGTGTAAGAATACTCACTAACCACATATCGTCTCTTGGGTGTCCTAAGAGATGACAAAGGGAAACTGAAACAGGAGCCGGGAAGGAGCTTTTCCAGATAACAAGTCGAAAAACCGTGCGGTTGCCAACCCAACCTGCCATGTGTGGCAACTATGGCAAAATCCTCCGTATGAGGTGGCCTACGTACAGCAGTGGAATTTCATAGGCTGTGATGAACGGATGAGTCACGCTATCACGCAAGAAAGATGCAGCCCACATTGTGTTCAGAAATTAGTTTAACAAAAAAAGGATAGATTCGTTTCATCTTCCGAGGCAAGTCATATTTGGTGCCGCTTTAAAGACTGCGTCAAGAGTGTCTTAATCTCATTCAAAATTGAGCATGGTGAGTGGCAGAATCTGACTGAGGACTGGTTACAGTGAAGGTATTGGTCGTGACACTCGCCCGCACAAGGCGTGGCTACTTTTACCATTCCCAGATCTTTCCCTTTACTCGTCTTCAACAGGCACGGCCAGCAGTTACGATGATTATAAACTTTAATTGAAAAAAAAATTACTTTTTTTTATATTATAGCGTGACAAACGAGTACACAGTCCACCTGATGGTAAGTGGTTGCTGTGGCCCATAGTAATCTACTTCAATTACGAATTAAAATGCAGATGCGTTGTCACCCGTGAGGACTAAGATGGAATGCCTCGTTACCAGTAAAAAGGGTCTCCGGTTCTCTACACTCACGATACGAAACACAGCGGCGTTCAGCTGCTATTTTACGCTAGTATTCTGTGAGAGCGTGGTCCTTCCCCGGTCGAGCCGACCTATTCTTTTTACAACTATACTATTAATATATCTGCAGCATGGTTCTACCACGTCCATAACCTTCTTACGTCTTAAATCTTCTTGAGCCAAATGACATAACATGATGTATATTTCTAGAATCGTTAATTTCGCCAATTACCTATGTACTTTTCCACATATCAACGCATATCAATTAGTTACCATATTCGATTCACTTAATTACGATTGAATTATGTACTTAATTAATATATTGATTCAACAGTTTACGTTGGCGGATCTTATAAGGACTAACAGTATTTAGTAACATGCAATCGTTGTACAAGACATTCCTTGTTTGCTTTAGCTTAGTAGTTTACTTTCAACGGACCCAAAATTCTATGTAACATTGTATTCAATCGGCCGTTGCTAATTATTGTTATAATGATAATGAATGAGTTTCGATTAAAATCACGATGAGTGACCGGAATATTAAGGGGTACGCAATTACAATCACTTAAGCTTACGGATGCCACCCGATTGACTTATTTAGGATGTGTCCTGATTTATAATTAAAGTTTAGTGCTGACCTGAAAATGAAAACACATTATTAAAAAAATCGAGAAAACATGCGTTAGTACCGTTTGACGGTGTAAGAGAGTCCATAAACCAACTCGGTTTATGGACTCTTCTATGCCGTCAAGTGGGTGTGAGAAGCAAGCACAAGAGATGCCAGTAAGATCCGACATATCCAACTATACCGGATACACAGTAAAAAGTGCCAAAGATGCGAGACATATAGTAATGATATATTATGATATATAGATATGCTCATCCGCCTGCCTGCATGAGAGTTATAATAAATTGATGAGGATGTAAAAAATATGCTACATTTTTCTCTTACGAATCAGCAGAGACCACGCTCTTTTGGCCTAGTGATCTTAAAATAATTATTTATACACTCTAAACAGAACCTTAATTTCTAAAACTGGTAACGGGAGAAGCCTTACTTGCGCATGAGCTTTACTTAAGCTAGGACATTATAGAAATGGAGTAGAACAATAAATAAAATTAAAAAAAAAGTTGTACAACCGACTTCAATATGATCAAAATGAGGACATCATCAATGTATTTGAAGTCAATTAAATACGCATATTAAAGATAACTCAACAAACTACTGGTCAGGTCTGATTGAATTTATATCGGACCACACGAGAAGCACCAGATCTTTCAGATATAAGTAAAAAGAATCATCAAAATAGGTTCACCCAGAGAAAAGTTATGCGGTAACACACAAATAAGAACATCCTTTTGGAAGTCGATAAAAAGTTGATAAGTCCAAAGCTCAGGCAACTGGGGTCGCGCTCCCTTATAACCAGGGTAAACTATTAATTTATACTAGTTGTTAGGAATATTTTTTACTTAGGAATCCGCCTGGGTGGGTTTCACGTTCCTTACCTAAGTATATCTGCCACCAAACGACAATGCTATCATCACTGTCGTGTCCCGGGCTCAGATTACGGATTCCATATAATTAGGGGCTGTGAGGTATCTTAGTCACCAGAGGTGACAGCGCATCTGTAGCCTACTCTGTAACCGGAATTGGTGCTGAAATTCGCGGAAATAGTATAAATCACACTTCAGCTATAGTACGCAAGGGTAATATGGTCATCCGGTTAATATGGTCACTTTCTTATAACTTAAAAACTACAGCCTTGTTTGATTAGATGGCTTTGTAATACGACAGCTCTTCATCGGTCAATGAAATAATAAAGGCTCAAAAGGGCGGTGCTTTGTGGACGCCATTTTGACAGTTGACATTGTAGTAAATATTTTAGTCGATTTTAAAATGGTGTAGTGTGATTAGTTTTTTTTTTAATAGATTTTTCTAAGTGTTCCTAATTATTGCCAAAGCTTGTTTGCTATTTTTTATTAATATATTAGTTATAGTATACGGTTTTGTGTTTTTGTCTCTGACCTCCAAGTTTTTGTTTTATAGGGCGGCCAAGCTTGAGGTGACCATATTACACTCACGTTTCCTACATTTTATCAATAAAACTCACTGACCTCTATATACACAAGTGTATATAGAGGTCAGTGATAAAACAGAAGAAGGCTATATATTTATATGCCTATTCCATTTTCAAATTTATCAAATGGGAAGCCCACTCACATTTGTACTTGATTGTATTAATTATAAAAGATAAAGAATAATGAAAAGGCTTAAGTTCGTATAAAAGTATTTAGAAAATAATACATTTTGAACATGTTAGGCGTGTCGGAATGCGTAACGCCGGCTCGCTTCTTAGGGCCCGTATGCACTACGCAGCGCCACAATCACGTAGTAAAACGGCTCGTGAATGTGAAAATATGCCGATACGTGTCTAATATCAAGCTTCTCTAAGAGAATACTACTCTTAATATTAGAGCAGGAGAGGCGGTTATGGCTGAACACTCACATGATATCATTTGGTCGTCTTCGGGCCTGCATGCATGCTACAATCGGACTAAAGCTGACTTTGCGTTGTTTCCTTTGCATAAGACCACGTTTATTTATATTAGGATGGTCAAGTATTTTACGTTTTGAAAAGGAATTACCAATGATAGATAGGACTTCTTTTTGTATAGGAGTTTATTTAGTTTGGTATTAATCTCTTACCTGTTTCTGCTGCGACGCCGTGTAGTGCGTTCACTTCTATATTCCGGTCTAAAGATTATAGAGAGCCCGTATAATTAATTACAGGATGTGAGGTTTTATATTTCTTTTATCTGTGCATCTTTCTTCGACTTAGAATGTAGCAAATGTTTGAGTACTGGCTGATGAAAAAAGTTGTTAATTGCAATTTTAAGCGCTCGTAAAGGAAACTTAAATAAGGATACCCGTATTTCGAGTTAATTAAAACAAATGAGGACTTCTTTATTTGTGAATATACTATTATTCCCGTCTTTATTTTCAAACTTCTAGCTCGTTAAAATTGATAATATCCACTCTTTTGCTTGGTATTTCTTGGGTCCCTTACTGTCTATAATAAATGTCTTCCAGGCCAAATGTCGGTCACGGTGGTCAGTATCAGCAGGCACTAGCCATCTCCGCAATTACACTATACGAGTGTGTGCCCAATCACAGGTGCACTCTTTACTCTCTTACTCTTGTAGTCTAGACTTTCCTATCAGCAACCTACAGCAAACTGACACCAAAGATTTAAATAGTTAGATGTACCCTTACCATAGTATGACCACTTCGAAATGTGTCCATTCTCAAATGAGTGAGCTCACTCATTCGCAATCAGTGCTCATTTGTGTGACAGAGAAAGTAGTATATTTCTGTATAATAATAAGAGATGACACTATTGCATTAGTGTGCGCGCGTTAGCGTCTTGCAAACGAACACATCCAAAAATAACGCCACAGTTTTCAAGATGAAGGCGCATCTAACTATTTACATCTTTGGATGGATCCCTCTTTTGCTGTCCGAAAGCGAAAAACGGACACGAAGTGGATTGGTGCCATGAAATGCGTCTACGTTTTGAAAACGTCTAGGTGTGTTTCAGAAATCGTTACTGGTAGCTAGACATGGATCTGTCAATATGATCCGGAAAATAAAAGGCAATCATGGGTATGGCTCTACTCAAAAGGACAGTTACCGACAAAACTGCAAAGACCTCGCAACGTCGGCAAAAAATGGTGGCTAGTTTTTTTTTTTGCGCGTAGCGGACATTCATCGACGTTGATGCTGGAAAATTGTAGGTCAGTCAACTCGGAATGGTGTACTACAGTTGCATTATCCAAAGCTTTTCAAGCTGAGCGGCAGAGAAGACCAAAGACCGGTCTTCGGGGAATCATGCTGCATCATGATAACGCCTTTTCACATATCTCCCTTAAAACAAAAGCGTTTATTGAGGAATCTGGTGTTGAAACTCTAAGTCACCCACCCTACAGTCCCGACTTAGCTCCTTGTGTTTTCTTTTTGCCCTCGAGAGTCAAAGAAAAAATAAAGGGGCAAGTTTTTTTCAAGCGCCGAAGAAGCCGTGGCTGCCTACGAAGAAGCGATTTCCGACCTATCAGATCAAGACCGGCAAAAGTATTTCCAGAGATGGTTTAGGCGAATGGAACTTTGTACAGAGCGTGATAGAAAATATTTTGAAAGGATGTAAAATAAATATTAATAGTATCTTAAATACTTTTTGTATATCTGAAAACTTATTGAGGGTCCCACTTATATAAGTAGTAGGTATAGTAGTAGCACGAATGGATCGTCTCGACCGAGGAAGGACCACGCTCACACAGAACACCAGCGTAAATACGCAACTTAACCTAACATAACTAACATCTCAATCATCATCAACGTTCACACAGTCCACCTGATGATAAGTGGATGCTGTGGCCCACAGCTGTCCTCAATTACGTATCATGCAGATGCCTTGTCACCCCTGAGGTCTAGTATGAGGAATAGAATACTTCGTATCCAGTAAAAAGGGTCTCCAGTCCTCTACACTCGCCATACGAAACAGATCTGTGAGGACGTGGCCCTTCCCCGGTCGAGCAGACTCATTAGTACAAAAACTATATTATATAGCTACAGCATAGCTCTACGATCAACAAAAGTACTTTATGTACTAATTTCAAAGTGCAAAATTCTGTCATATTGATTTTTTTAATTCAATTTTCTATAACTTCTCATGTCATTGTAATTTACCATCACCTTTATATTCAGTACTTAGATTTACATCTTTGATAATCTAAGATCGATATAAAGATCGCTATCATTTTTTTTTTCAAGACTCGCATTTACACGTTAGGTGAGGCAGTTTACCTCGACATTGATGTATTTGTATTGATAGAAAATATCTTCCGTATGACATCGTATAGACTTTTATGGCGTGTAAAGCTTACTACAGGGATAAGGAAACGTACGCATTAATTCGACACAACCATATATAATATGTAGGACGATATTTATTCTCTTGACCTGATTTTATCTTTTTAAGGTAAGGTTTTGCACATTAATGGTTAAACACAACTATATTTTACGTAGCCTTTTCCTAAATCATCAAGTACTCCTTAACTACTTTAATCATTAAGAAATTAATCAAACAATCCGTCTGTTTATAAGTGGCTACTGAAGCCTATGGACATCTGCATGGATAACTTCAGGATATAGGAGGCTGAGCTTACCGTGACGATTTAGATGGAATGCCTTATAGTTCCATATCGTTAATATCGGAATACGGGAATGAATGAACTCCTCTTTCCTTCTACTTTACCAAAGGTAAAGATCTTTGAAGGTGGTACCTAAAAAGAAAAACCCAAATAAAAAAATAGTGGTATTTAATATTTAAAAATTAACGGCTGAACCGATTTCCATAAAACATGTTTTTTCGTTTTCGATTCGTAATGACTCTCAAAGTTCTTCAAGAGTGTTCTCGCCTTTCTTGAAGAACAAGACCACCGCAGTTCTGCTCCACGACTCCGCAGTAGTGCCACCATGGACGACGGAATTGAAGAGCTTCTAAAGAACTTTAAGTACCGGTGTTCCACCAGCTTTGGAACCACCACTAAAAAAGGTTTTTTTCTCTTTTAAAAAAGGTCTGTTCTTAAATTGTAAAAAAAACACCCAAATCGGTTTACCCATTTAGAGCTACGGTGCCACAAACAGACACACATAGCGGTCAAACCTATAACACCCCTCTTTTTCGTTGGGGACAAATATCTTTATATGTCTATTCGATGGTCCTTAGTCTAGGCAGTTAAAAAGTCACTGGCAAAGCTATCATTAGGAATAGTCTGAACAACGGCTAGACAGCATAGTGGCCGTAGTGGGGGTCGCTATTCACTGCGGCGATTGAGATCGCGGGTTCGATTCGCGTCTGGAACAACGGTCCTAATGTTTGTCCATGTGCAATTTATGTATACATCTCCACAACACAGAAGAAACTCCGTGCGTAAGCGTGGCGTTTTTAGAACAAAAACCAAATATGTAATAGTAAAGCAATATTATTTCACAACCCGAAGTTCAGCTTCGAATTGCACATTAAAGTCTTTTTTCTTTATTTAAAAAGGATTTTATCCTACTAGAATATGTTAGCCTTATCGGAACATCTTGTTCCTGTTACACAAATCCTAAGTAAGTATTTAGAAAGGGGGAAACAATGTGGTAAGAATATGAAAACAGATCAAAGCTGTATATGCTCACATAGCAGAACAACCATTAAAGATTCATTCGCATCTTAACTGTTTAATTATTGTTCTCTTTCAGGGTATGTTGTTATTAATCTAGGTTTTCTAGGAATTTCCATGAAATATGTTTATTTCTGGTATCATTGAAGCTTCATTAACACGTTTGGTGGTAATCAAAGAAGATATTAATGTTATGTGATATATTGGTGATTTACTAAATAGTTTAAATCCTTAGAATAACATACTTATATACGTATGCTTGTACTTACTCTGAGTGTATATACAATTTTATAATTTTATATATCTAATTTTGACGTCGTAGAGTTTAAGTTCAAGCTCGAAATTGTCTCTGAGTCTAAATCATACATTTAGGTAGATTTGTCATATAGATTTGTCAATAATACGTTTATTAGTAGATTATAAGTACTTACGTTCCGGAGCGATAGATTTTACGCGTAGATTTTGACTTGCGCATATTTGAATATTATACGCTCTTAAATAACTAGTTAACAAAGCAGATAATATTATAGTAAATTAAGCAAAGCAATTTATTCCCCGTTATTGGACCAATCCGGCTGCATATTTATGTCAGTACCTACATAAAGAGATAAAAACAGGCATAAGGCGGTTTTCTGTTGTTCAGTATAACCATACGTTGTGGAGAGGAAACCTGTATGATATTTTTTGACTCAGAGATTAGGATAAAAGAATAAGAACTGACTTTTGAACGTTTTTATCACGTTTAATATAACTTATTTTTATTTCCCGATGGCATATTTTTAGCAATGAAATTTCTCCAATATTCAACTGAATATGACCGGCATTTTTTCCAACCTGTTCAGCAGTTGGTACAAGATCTTTTTTAAGTAGATTGAAAAACGAGCGCACGGTCCGCTCGATGGTAAGCGGATGCTGTGGGTCAAAGACATTTACATTAATCCTCGATTAAGAATTAAAATACAGATGCATTGCCACTCCTATGGACACATGTGGACTGAGTATGCTCATAAAAAGGGTCTCCGGTTCTCTACACTCACAATACTAAACATAGCAGCATTATGCTGCTATTTTACGCTAGTATTCCGTGAGAGTTCTTTGAATGAATGAATGAATTAAACATACTTTATTGTGCACCGATATATAAGAAAAAAATACAAATTAAAAAAAAAAGGTACAATTGGCGGCCTTATCGCTTACAAGCGATCTCTAAAAGGCTATCACACAGCAAGGATATAATGACCTGTGATAAAGGGTATGGGTTTACGCAATTTATTTGAAAATACATACAACATACATGTAATTTTATATTCAATAAATACATACATAATATAATGAATAAATACAATTCAATTACAAAAATATAGAAATACATATACAAGTGCATAGATGAGCAAGTGAAATAAAGGGTTTTTCTTTCAGCAAGACTACTAATTCAGGCCGCAGTCATAATACAGTAACAGTGTAAGTTTATTAACTTAACTAGTTTACTTAAAAACCCATGATATCCGTTATTATTAGACTTACATCAATATAACCTCAACTTTAGCAACGTTAACCTATTTTATGAAAGACGTTAATCAATATCTCGCGATATATCGCTACAAAAACCAGTCGATAGTTAGCTTAGTGTTGTGACATCAGGGTAATGAGTAACTGTACGATGTTGTGTATACCATAGACAAGATGCTTATTTTTATAAGTAAAAAACTCTCTATGTAGCGCAGTTTGAGATCAATTACAAATATGTTCTCGTGGTTATCTGAACTACTTATTTAAAATAATGGTCCATGATATGTGACCTAATTATTTGCTAAGGATTTTGTATATGATAAGAAAGAAGTCATTACAATATCTCTCGACTTTGGAAGAGGTCCATGATCAGCAATACGCAAGTTGGTAAATAAAAATAAATAAATAAAATATTGATATCAAAACATGACAAATAAACAATTTCAAAATATAGGTCCAAAAAAAAAAGTAAAATACCTAGTTCGGTACTAAGTATACAATCACTGTGGGAAATTTCCAAAATATAAAAAGGTAACGATTAGATAAGTATCTTTTGCCCTTTTAAATGGCTTTAAAACAAAATTATCTCTTATGAAATCAGGATTTAAAGTTGCCATCATGATGCAAGTTGTAAAATGCAAATCTGTGTGCGAAGGAAGTAACAGTCACCTAGACACTTAATAAAATAATTAAATTATATTAACTATAAAAGCGCCAAAAATCGTTTAAGTTTAAATTGTGAAGACTTTAAAAAAAGGTAGGGGAGGCCTTTGCTATGCTTGTGTTCCAACAACAGACTGAAAATAAATGCATCTGCAATAACTATTGTAATATTTTATACCTTATTTAAGATTTCAAATATCACACATGTCATTACATGCGGTCATGGGTTATAGAAGATTGTCATCTACTTACCGAGCCCTTAAGTGAAATTATGATGAGTTTTGAAGTGAGTATTGTATGCAGATGCTCGTAAGATCGCCGTAAGTGGCCGATGCTTCAATACCCGACTGACTCAGAGCCATGAGCCATAAGCCACTTGTACGTCTCTCTAAGCTACTCGTTTCCTTAATTACATAATATTGTCTTATAAACATTAAACACATATTATTCCACAATTTCTGACGCTAATTCTATTGTTCTGGGTTAAATTTTATGATAGAGCTTTTATTAACACCCTTCTACTTGTAAGTGTTCTACGATAGAAGTCAGTCTCCCTGTCCGTACCCGCAATCATTGGACCCGGAAGGTGGCGCCGATGTTGAGATGCAGAAATCACCCGCGCGTAGCCGGGGCGGATCGCTAGTAAATAAGTACTGTAATAGTATCACAATGGGTGCGTTTGGCAAAAAAAGCGCTAGCAAGCGCTTGTAAGCAAAATGGCGAAACTAAACTGTTTTCGGCCAGGACCCGTTTGCTAACTTCAGTAGCGCTGACACAAACCGCCATTTTTCTTATTTAATTTGTTTGTTTTGAAGTAGAGTTTATAAGTTGTTTTGTGCAATATTAGTTGCATATACATGTTATTAAAAATTCATGATTGGTAAGTTTTTAATATGAATACTTTACAAACATATATTTAAATTAGGT
>DWHP01000905.1:0-17591 GCA_018247895.1 Parnassius honrathi
ACAGAATGAGTTAACAGAAAGCTCTAGATCATAAGTATAGATAGAATAGAGCAAAGGACTAAGTACTGAGCCTTGTGGGAGGCCTTTCCATACTATTCTTGGTGGGAGTAGAGAGTGTTGACTATCAATATAAATGGATCTAGAAGAGAGAAAGTTAGAGACAAAATTTACTATCCTCACTGGAATACTCAGATTGAGCATTTTTTGCCTGAGCACAGGAAGAAGTACATTGTCATATGCAGACGCGATATCTAGGAAGACTCCAACAAGGTATTCATGTTTAGAGTAAGCTAAACGAATATCAGTAACTAGAATACTAAGGCTATCCAAGGTGCTTAAGCCCTTTCGGAATCCAAATTGGCTTGTTGCTAGAAGGCGTTTGCTTTCAAGAAACCATTCTAAACGATTTTTTATTAGGTGTTCGAGGATTTTGGCCATGGTACAAGAAAGAGCGATAGGGCGGTAGCTTGAGGGATCAGTGTACGGCTTACCTGGTTTGTAAATAGGTAAAATAACTTGGGATTTCCATTCTTCTGGAGGAATACCAGACATGTATATACAATTCAAAATAGAAAGAAGATGGGCTTTAATAGGTTCACTGCTATTAGTAATAAAAGAATAAGGAATTCCATCAATTCCTGGTGAAGAGTCTTTAAGGACACTAAGAACAGCATATAACTCCTCATAAGAGAAAGGGGAGTCAAAACTGTGTTGATAGTGCAAGGACTGTGATTGAAATGCTATACATTCATTGTAAGATGGTACTGAAGGAGGAGCAAGATTACTAGCAAAATTTTCTAGCCAATAAGACTGATCATTAGAAATTGTATTTTCAGAGGTCAAAACTGAACATCGGAATTTTTTTATATTTTTCCAGACTAATGATGGATGGGTCCTAGGCGACAGTGACTCACAGAATTTAAGCCATCCAGCCTTTTTCTTCCCGGATAATAATTTTAATGTTTCAGCAGCAGTTTTTTTATAAAAAATATAGTTGTCAAAATTCATAGAGTGGGAATATCTTACTTCAGCTTCCTTTCTCTTCTTACATGCTACAGAACAATCTTGATCCCACCAAGGTGGTGAAGGGGCATTATTTTTATAAGGTTTTTTGAAGGGAATTGTCTTATTGGCAGCGGATAAAATAGCGTTTTTAAAAGAAGCATACACCTGGAGAACATTATCTTTCAGAACAGGAGGAAGGGCTGAAAGTTCTTCCTCTAGAACTGTGGAATATAGTTGCCAGTTTGCTTTGGATGTGTTATATTTTAACCTAGGATTGAATGGAACATTGGCTGTATAGGAGCTAGGGGGATTGATAACAATAGGGAAATGATCACTGCCATGGGAAAAGGGTAATATTCTCCAAGAAAGAAGGGACGACAGAGCAGGAGAACAGAGTGACAGATCTACTGCACTTTTAGGATTTTGGAGGGGGGATACTCTACGTGTAGGTGAACCATCGTTAAGGAGGCAGAGATCTAAATCATCAATGATGTCTAAAAATGTAGGAGACCAGGGATCACAAAAATGGGAGCCCCATAAAGTATGGTGCATATTAAAATCACCAAGAATTACCATAGGAGGCGGGATGGAGGATATGATCCTCGTAAGTTCTGATAAAACATTTAAACTAGGTTCGGGAATGTAAATAGAAAGAAAAGAAGTGTTATGAGCTCTAACTGCTACCACATTAATTGAAGGACTATGAGAAGGGAGGGAAATTAATGTATAAGTAATTGATTTTGAGATAAGAATGAAAGAGCCAGCATGACCGTCATTCCTATCATTCCTGAGGCATGAATAACCTGAAATCCTAAAATGGGACCCAGGCTTAAGCCATGTCTCTTGAATGGCTAGGATGAGGGGATGGTATTTATTAATAAGGTAAATTAATTCATTTTTTTTATTATTAATGCTCCGGCAGTTCCACTGAAGTATTGGAGGGAAGGTTATTTGTTAATGAGAAAAGCTCAGTAAGTTTTTGGCGGAGGGCAAGTGGGAGATCCATATCGCCGAAGCGGGAAAGCATACTTATAAGCATGGAGATCATTAACTCACAGAGATTGTCATTAGGGGAAATACTCCGCCCTATTAAAGCACAACCATTAGTAGTTGGAGAAGAGGGGGTGTCTATTATTGCCTCGTGGGCAGATTTATCATATCCATGACTTGATGCTGGATTTGGCGGAAGTCTTGGAGTAAATGTAGTCTTCCTGTAAGAATGAGATTGTAAGGGGACAACTGAAGGTAAAGGGGAATTTGAAATAGGATAGGGACTCTGATGATCATACGAAGGAAGGATTCTAGCAGCATCTGCATAAGATCTCCGGACATAAGGGAAACGAGCAGATGCTTCTAGATAGGAAATATTTTCCTGTGACATGGTAAGTTTGATAGATCTCTGCCTAGAGTGTTCGGGGCAGGACGGATCTTTAGCAGTGTGAGATCCTGAACAAAATAAGCACGTGGGAGACTGTCTTGTGCATGATATTCCTTCATGATTTTGAGCACACACAAAACAACGGGAGGATGACCTACACTGTGAGGTTACATGCCCAAAACGACAACATTTGTGACATTGAATAAGAGGTAAAATGTAGGGCTCAACAGGCATTGAGGTAAAAAAACAATGAATGTTAGAAGGAAGTTTCTGACCGGAAAAAGTCAAAACAACTGTTTGAGAGGGAATCCACACAGTGCTTTGGTTTTCATTAACTGACTTTCTATTAAATCGGCGAGCTTTAATAATTGAGCCAAAACCAGCTGGGACCTCGATTGATGAGATGAGTTCCTCTAATGTCCATTCTACAGGGACTTGCCTCACTATTCCCATGCGTGTGACATTATAAGAAGGGATTACAGTATCATATTTAGCACCTGCAAGGGCTGGGTTCTCAATAAAACAATTTGCATCAGCTGCACTTTTAAACTCGACTGAAATTCTATTGCGTCCTACTCGTTTAACACCATCACTTACAACATTTTTAATATTATTATGGTAGAGAAAATGACCAAACTTTATCGGTTTTAAAACTACTCCAGTTGAAAAATCATCTACTCTCTTACTTACGTGTACAATAAACGGCGCATTGTCGTTATTAGAATATTTATGTTTTTTTTCTATGTAGTCAGGGTGGGTATAAGAGGTCTGAATAGATGGAACAGGTTGCGATGGATCTGTAATTAATCTTTTCTGAGGATGACCTGAGTTATTGGTTGCTTGCAATCTTTTACGCTTCGGCTGGTCAATTTCGGAAGGAATATTATTATTTTTTCCCGTACCAGTATGGGAGTCACCTGGAACCCCGTCGGGATCGGGAGGATCTTCCTCCATTTTATTTTAACTAATTACATATAAAACGGCACAATTACTAAACACTTACGGATTTATAACTACTAAAACCAACACCAACAGAAATAATAATCAAAAAAAAAAAAAGGTAATTCAACAGCTCTCAGAATAAGAAATAGCCAAAAACACAACGACACATGTATATCGTCCTCAGCTTCTCGATGTCTCGCCGACTGGCTCACTTTGACATTAACGTAAATGGACGGGTGACGTTTATGAATAAAATGTTGCCAGTAGTCGCATTTAAAAAAAAGACAACGTTTTACTTATTATCAAATTCATATTCCTCACTTTTCTAAACAAAAAAAATTCAAAACTTTTTTAAACAAATAATTCAAAACTTTTTTAAACAAATAATTCAAAACTTTTTTAAACAAACTCAAGTGGTAAGCATTACAGCTTTATTTTAATAATGGTTAAAAAAAGGTTTCTATTTAGAAATCAACCCCCTCGCCCCTCCCCCAAACTGTCACAAACAAAAAATTTCTCGTTTGTTTTATTCATCTTGCCGCACTACACACTAAATTTTCAATTTGTAAGAATAGTGCACTAACGCGAAATAAATAAATAGTGACATTAATACAAGTTTTGTATGACACTTTATTAGAATACGTATTATTTACTTTGGTGAATTTTATCCTAGTCTCGGAATATATGTAACAGTAGAAACTCAGGAGCAAAACACTATTTAACTTCAGCATAATGGGATACTATTGTTAGAAAGAGATATAAACTATAATTAAATGGTAATTTTAAAGAAATAAAACTAGCAATGGTTAATATAATTTTTAATTGGATTTCCATTAAAATAAACTTACAATTACGCTACGTGCAGCAACCCCTCTAAAGTCGTCTGATAAAAACAAGGTTTATAATACTCCCACAAACAAATACTGAAACAAAAGAATTTGAGATTGCTGCTAAATGAATCCTAATGGCTAATTTGAGCAACGCTGTTCGTGAACAACTTGCTCAGACTAATGTTTGCTTACACAAATTATTCTAAAAATATGACCATCCACATTTATGCCACCGACGTCGTAACACAGATGATATTATAATGTGATATCAAAGTTGGATTTTTAACGACAGCATATATGTGAAAGTCAGTTTATTATAGAAATATTAAAATATAAGAAATTTAAAACATGAAACCGCTTAGACAATAAGTTTAAATTCTAAGAGTAAAGTTAAAGAAGCTTATTCAATAACGACATAACTCTAAATAGAACTAATTCGTTAGTGTACAGGCACATTAAACAAATATATTGAAATTTATGGATTTAGTGAATTGGAAAATAATGTGGTACACACTACTGGATAATAATCGCGTATAAATTAAGAATTACGTAACCAATGTGCGATTGCAGTTGTAATCCCAAGTTAGATGGTTATAATTTGCAAAATGGAGGAATACTTAAAACTGTTCGATGGCTACATTATGCATAGTGTGTACTTCTTACATATAAACTGTGAATAAAAGTGGAGACCGAAATATTTTACAAACTGTTTTTATTTTATTTTTATTATTTTGTATTTTTTTTTTGTTCTTTTTAAATGTATTTTTAGCGCTTTACCCCGGAGTGGGTGAATTAATACACGACGACATAAACTTCGTTAAATATAATTATAGATTAAAAATAAAGTTTCTACTACGTCAGTTTTGAATAGTAAGATCGTAATTGAAAGTGCTTATATCTTCAAAGCTGAAATTGTAGAAAAAAAAATCTATCAACTAAAACGCTTTTTGATTTCTCTAAGATCAATAACAATTTAAGTCGTTAGGTTGATGTAATTCTAAATAGTTTATTCAAGCGTACTACGAAGGTGGTCATGCAAAAGTACTTTCATAAGCCTATATCCTTGTAACACGTTTAAAGAAATCAAAAGCAATGAATGACACTACACAATAGAACAATACATACTAAATATCTAAATACTAAAAACTTGTTGACGCTTTTCTGGAACCACTATGCAAGCTCAATTTTATGTTGACGATAATACGGCAATATTATTTGTGACAATTTTGAATTATCTTTTCACAGGAATACAAAATAGATATTAAGAAATCCAATTTTTAAAATTGACACATTGTTACATGGTATAATTTAAATTTTTATTTGGTACCGGTCACAAACAAAATGCCGATATCAGCCTCTGGCATAATACTGCATATTATTATTTAAACACTTTTAAATGTAGTTCGTTAATAGGGCATATAATTTCCTTCTATAATCTTGTGTGAATAATTAATAATATGAGATTTTGTTAAATATTATATTAAATGAAGGCAGTGCCAGAGATAAGTTGATATTTATTGCATATTATAGTGCAAGAAGACGTAATCAGGATTGTTGATTTCCGGCGGCATTAGTGGCGAAGTGGGCGAGAGCAGCTGGAATCCCATGAACATGAAAGTGCGAAGAATTGTGGCTCGATCCGGTCGTGACTTCAAAACGCAGATAATGCAGCTGAAAAATAAAGTAACATTTCATGTTGCAACTTCAATAATGGGGTTTTTACTGTACTGTCTCTGAAGAAGGATAATGATTATCGGGCTTTGGCAGGTTTAGTTTATGTTTGTGTTTGTTTTTGACATTATTTTATAATATATACAGCTTGACGGATTTTAGTGTGAAGTGACGTACATAAGATTTGCCTTTGGCATAAATTCTGGTAAAAAAATATGGCGCTTGTGTGAAGCACATTCCGATGAACATCTTATTTTCAGTTATAAGAAAAAATATTTAAAAAAAGATTCGCTGGTTTTCTTGCTGGTTCTTTCTAGGACAAAGGTATTTTCCGAACGAGAGGTAAATAAAAAAATACTATAAGTATTCTGTAATAAACATATCAAATAAAAAATATTCTATTCAATCCTTTTCTATTCTGTTACATCACTGCAGTGAGGATCTTTGGTTTTTAATAATTTGCTTGTAGAATACTTACTTGCTACAACCAAGTCTCTCTTCAGCAAAATCCAGAAGGAGCATGAAGCTCTCCTTGCTCCCAGATTGTAGCACTCCAGGCATGCGCAGATAGATGGTACTGCCATGTACCACCTAAAAACAATTTTAGTTTAAAGTTGTATTATAAGAATTTGTAGTGATTTTTAATCTAAGTTAATCCATCAAGAGAAAAACCAAATGGTCATTGTTCATCTGCAATACAAACAAAGGGTCATTTCCGATATAATTTTTTTTACGAAATCTTATGTCATAAAGTGAGTCATCCCTCCAAATGGATGTAACCCATAGAATTTTTATAAAAGATCGTCTTTGTTTGATGAGTCGCTCATGTATGTGACGGGAAGTGGTGCAGCCAAGGCCATTTTATAAAACTACTTACTACCACTACCACTTTAAGAAACATACTCAAAAGGCGTGTAGAAATGAGAAGTTTAGGAATATATATCATACGAGGATAAAATATCTCATTAACAAGAGAAGGACTGTGATCTAATAGAAGAATGTTTATGATTTTAATAACTATTATAAAATTGAATAGACATATAATTAAATAATCAATTTATTTAACAAAATTAGCCCTATGAGAAAGGCCGAAAAGACCTCATGGCTTCCGATGCTGGCAGTTTACCATTTTTTATCTGCCATAATATGTTAAAATACTTAAACGGAAATTTAGAGGAGCATCAAAGATGCGAGACATCTGATACTGTTGTCACAAATCCGAAGATTAATCATTATATACGAGCACTATATTGGTAGAGAATGATCGTCTAGAATCAGGTCATTTGTGAAAATAGTCAGTGTCCTCGATAGATATGCTTATATAGTACTGTTGCAACATAAGCCGTTTTATCAGTACACATAATGTACCAGTTATTGCTCTGTACACTGTCCTATCCGATAATAGGTCATATAAAATAAGGGGTATTGAATATAGAGTGTGCATTTTATGTTAAAGTCATTGTCGAAAAATCATATTTTTTGTTATAGAACAGGAATTAAGCTTATTTTCATGTAAATCTCGCAGTAACTGCATCCAATCAGATCAAAATCTTTGCAATAATATATGAAAACAAACAATTTTTTTTTATTATAGCATATTATTGCCTAATATGTGAAAATTGTTAAGAGTCAGTGATTTATGCATATTCACTATCAAATACTGTTAATAATTCACCACAAAATATAGTCCGTACGGATAAAGAACGGGATTAGAAATGGTGGCTCATCGAGCTTGTACTGTCAACATGCACAGTACCAATAGCGAAAATCCGCTAATAACGGTACACTAACGTTATATTAATCGGTTAATTGGAAATTTTCTTTGATGGGTATATATTTGAAAAGAATTGTATACGAAAAGTAGGTACATTAATTTTAAAATAACATTAACAACTAGCCGCTTTGGCATCGCCTGAGTGGGATCTAATTGATGACTTAAGAGATAATTAATGAAAAGAAAAGAAAATTAAATATCAATTATTTTATCTTATCTGTATTTCTATTTTAATAAAATCTCAAAATTATTCGTATTAAGCTTAGACTAGACTCCTGGTATTACTCTACATTTGTACGTGCTGAAGAAATCGCATAAATGGGTGGATTTTTTTTTGTATAAGACGGTCATAATATCTCGGCACCTCGCTGGAATGCGATGCCCCTCTCGCGTCCCCCTTCACCATGCCGCGCTCGCCAGTTCGCGTCAGTATGGTTAGCATCTTGTGGTTTTATTGGTATATTAATATAATTATATATAATTGGTAATTAATAATTGCATTTTTATAATCATCATCATCCGTCACTTATGAATATGACGCTAAATAATAAATAATTTAGTAATAATTTAAGAAAATATCATATTTCTAGAGATGCTTGTTTAGCACACCGTACCGTGAATGTGACGTCATCGAGCGAGGTGCAGAGATAATGTGACCGAGTTATAGTTTATGGCATTTTGTTATCATTGATCCCAATGACAAGTCGGACTGAAGTTATAGAACGTATGAAAAACGCATATCGGCTTCAGCATAATATGGTTGCAGTGTTTACAGGCGCGTATGCGCATAGATAGCGACAATGTGCGAGCGAGAGGTGAATAGAGGTGACGCCATTTTCAACCTCACATTTCTTTAACCGCACGGGTAGTCATTATTTTTAAGCTATCAGTTTTTTTATATTTCCGTAGAAAATGATGTATGATAGAGATTACGAAATAACGTAATAGGGTCTTAAATTGAACCGAATATGTAATTTGTATATTTTTAAATTATGAAAATGGAATTTAAATTATTTACATTGTTTAATACGGTAGTTTCAATCATGGTGTTAACTAGGAATTTGTTTATTTATTCGTTACAGCCCATCAAGTTCACAGCTAAACATAGGTCTCCCCATAGATTGCATGTGATTGATGGATAGGGGTTATTTGTCATCATTGCCATGCAACTTGTATTGACAACCACAGGTTTTTATTGTATTGATTCGTTATAAGGAAGTTAGTTATACGTGGTACAGCCACGCTGCAGCTACATCATGGTTGCAGCACGATTGGGTCGGCTCGACCGGATAAGGACCACGCTCTCACAGAATGCCAGCGTAAAATAGCAGTTTCATGCTGCTGTGTTTCAAGTGTTGAGTGTAGAAGACTGGAGACCCGTTTTACTGGAATCGAAGCATTCCATCTTTAGTCGTTAGGGATGACAACGCATCTGTATTCTGATTCTTAATCGAGGTTATATGTAGATATCTATGGGCCACAGCATTCACTTACATTCAGGTGAACTGTGTGCTCGTTTGTCACCCTTATTCTATAAAAAAGAAAAATGCTGCTGCCCAACTCCTTTATTTCAGTTCCCTCTGTCGCCTCTTACGACACCCACATTTATAATATGAGGTAGTCGATTCTCTTAATCTATGGTGAATTTTACTTCCTAATTGAGAGTTTGCTTTGGATGATTGCATTCTACAATTTAAAGATAGCATTTTTATGAAAAATATTAAAACATTTTTCTGTGCAGCTGTAATTAAAAATATTTACTTTTTAAGCATAAGGGTGACAAACAGGCACACAGTCCACCTGAAGGTAAGTGCATGTTGTGGCCCTTAGTCATCTACATTTATCCTCAATTAAGAATGAAAATGTAGATGCGTTGTCACCCCTGACTACAAAAAAAAATAGAAACTTACAGCTTCCCAGCGAGTAACAGTATTTTCCGTAAGGAAAATTTTGAAATCGATCTTCACTGGTTGTCGATCTTTGCGCTCCAGTATCTTGCTGATAACCTGTAAGGTAATAAACATTACAATACTTAACATACATCTATATTAGCATAATACATATTATGTTCTTATTGTAATTTTTGTACAAATTTTTATGACTAAATTTTTTTGTTTAAATATCCGTCTTTCATATAATTCATTATAGTTTCAGATAACTAATGCATTACAGGATGTAAACACCCTAGTACATGCGGATCCTTCCTACCCTACGAGGTCATGCAGTGGGTTGCTGACGGACTGATGAACCACACCCAATATAATAATCAGCTAAGCAACTGACAGTCAATTATAAACAGTCAAGTATTATCTTCTTTGAATACATTTTTATTGTAAGTTAAGATATTATGTCTTTGTGATTTCAGTATACTAATGATTAAGTTACTTCCCTAGTGAATCTTTGTAGATGGAGATGAACTTGTCAAAGCAGCTATTTCAAGACATACAATGCTAAAGATTGAGAACGACACACTCCACATGTTGATCTGTTTTGTTATAATTAGATATATATTATCAAAGTATGCCATGTAAGTAACGCGCTCATTTAAAAAATTGCTGTTATCAGTTAAAGTGATAAGAGGTCAATTTTTATTTGACATATGAGCATTTATACTAAAAATTAAAGAATTTATGTGAGATGTTTTTGATATGATTTAATTTGATTTTGACAATATTCACATTTATAATATGGTATATAGTTAGTAGGTAACAAGGTAATCATATATCAATGTTCTCATGTTTGCATCAAATTCTATAATCGCCATGGTTGACAGGATAAGGTTACCAATCCATATCATCCCATAGGTACCACAAGAAATGACGATGTGCAATGTTTATATGTTCACTAACATATACATAAAGGAGAATCGTAGAAAGGATTAACCGTAACAGCCTGGGAACTACTTCAATATTATTAATATGTAATCTTTTACGCAGATAATTTCCAAGCGCAGACAAGAGATTTTGAGCTTCGTACGGTTAGTACATAACTTTATTTTAATACTCACCGCTTCACGTCTCTCTGGGTGCAGAGCCGGGTGAGACAGCGACGGTGAGTTCGGCTCGGAAGCCAAGCTCTCCGCGCTGCTCGATAGCGAGCTCGCGCTGGCCCATAGTAGAGCGCTCAACAAGTCACCTGATGTTACAGACCATTTAAACTCTGCACAAAAATAACACAGATGAGGAACAAACATTTATAGAGATAGCACATTATAACGGTAGTTATTATCAGTTACATAAAGATATAATAAACTTGTTAAATATCCACAATCTAAATAAACGCATTAATATATCTGTTACGCTGAAAACAATTTTTTTGTAAGAATTGGATTATTAAAATAAAATATAAACGGACTTCAAGTATCGCCAATATTGATTGATGTATTCGTCCTTATTTTCTTTAAGTACTAGAAAGGTAAAGAAAAAAGATTATAATCAATGAATTGAAAGTGATTAAAAATAAAATGTATCTTTAAATAGAAGTAAATAAATCTTACGATTGTTGTCGTCGTGAGTGGGGGTGGATGGGGTAGCGGGGCTCGAAGCCCCGCTACTCACCCCTCCGGGCGGTGCCGAGCTGTGAGCAGGGACATCAGGACCACCTACAACAGGATACATATTCTTCTTGTAGATGGTTAAATAGATTAAGATATGAACTAAACTGTTAATTAGTACGAATATTTCACATGTGTAAGGCTATGAACTGATTGAACACCAATTATAGCCTATAAAAGTTCAGCGCTGAACATAGGACTCCCCCATAGATTGCCTCATAGGGGGATATATAGTATACACGCTTGGCGAGCGAGTTGTCAACCGCAGATTTTTGTTACTTCAGTTTGTTATCAGGAAGATGCTGCTGCCCATCACCTGTTTCAATTGCGCTCTGTCGCCTTTTACGACACCCACGTGGGTGTTAGTCCCGTGACTATATGGGATAGTGGATATTCCTAAACCGCCACTAGACGGCCTATACAAATCCAAAATTGTGCCCATAATTACTTAGAGAGAGATTTAGGAATTGGCATATATTTTGATTTTTAAAAAGAGTTTTATTCAGTGCCGGACAAGTAAACTTACTTACAAGTAAACTAAAAACTCGCCTTTAAAAAGCAAACGTTTGATTCCCGCCGCCGGCACAAATGAAAACATAGTAAAGATACCTTGCATGTCTACGAAATTCAAGTCATTTCGAAGACATGTGCAGTTCGTAAATACACATTGGGTCAGGGTGGCGGGCTCGCCTTTACAAGAGCCCAGCATTCGAAAGTTATTTTTTTTTCAAGCATACACGTTGATTGGGAGGAGTGATACTAAGTTAGCGCGGGCACTTACCCTGTAAAAAAAATTTAAAGTTACAGCCTATGTACGCCTCACTGCTGGGCATAAGCATCCTCTTATTTCTAAGAGGGTTAGGGCAAGGTAGAGTCCGCCGCTCTGCCCCAAGCGTGTTGGCGAACTTCACATGTTTTCGAAATATTTTTTCTTATATTCAGACATGCCAGTTTCCTTACGATGTTTTCCTTTACCACCGAGCACGTGGTAAATCAGCATTTAAATTAGAATTAACAATTTCATTGGTGCCGGCCGGGATAGAACCCGGGTTACTCGTGTACTGTAAAATTTAACCCTCTTTCGAGAGTTTCTTTTTATGAGTCGTAGTAGCTCAGATGGTTATCTATCTTGTGAAGTAACACCATAGACTAACTCCCGCCCTAACACCGTAATAATTGCCCTAGTCGACATCATTAAGGTTAATATATTACATTAAAATTTTACACGTAAGCGAAAATTTACATCAGTCCAAGGACAACTTACCACAGAGGCCCGGCGCCCAGGCAGAGCGAAAAACACTCGGCGTCGGAAGCCGACAAAGCCGAGCGCTTGCTGCCGGCCGCGTTCAAAGACGCGCAGTCACCACTGTAACAAACAACAGCTACGTTTTAAAAATTCACTTAAGACGAGGTCTCAGCACGATTTCAAATTCGTTTTTCACCCGCGCGTCGGCCGGTAGTGACTGCACAGGCGTTTACGCAAACATCCGTACGTATTATTTCAGAAATAAGAATAATGCTATTTAAAAAAAAACTATTAGTTGGATTAAAAAATTAAAACACTATAACGTTAATATGTTGAATGTATAAAAATCTGACAAAAAATCAGAATGATTGCATGTATACTAGTATGGTTTTTACTTATTAAAAGAAATTTTTAGAGGTATGTTTGTGTTTTTTTTATCGTATTAAATTAGTGGTATCATGTTTTCAACACACTATCTAACTAGCATATATCCTGGACAAAATCATATATTTTTCTGGGTTTGTTTACTGCAGTGGATCATATACTTTGAGGCATCATAAAACTTGCGTTTAGTGTCATGCCTCGTCTTAATTGAAAGTATCTTCCGGTGTCTTGTAACTCGGCAACTATGGCAAATATATATGAGGCTATGGGGAAGTCTATATTCAGCAATGGACTTTTGATAAGGGTGCTTTAATTACATAGAGACTTTAGGTCGCTTTTATAATAACCCCTTCTCCTCGGCGATACGTCGAGCGGTTTTAACCTAACCCTCCTCCCCCTCCTAGCATCACGTGTATTTTTATTATTGAAAAGATTAGATATTTTTAAAATCTGATTTAATAAAAAATATAAAAAAAAATCTGAAAACCCATTAATATTTATAAAATTAAGAATTTAGTTGGGCACTATGACATAAAGGTTTCCAGACTGACATGAGGGTTGCAAGTTTGCAAGCTCAGGACACTGAGGTAGAATTCGGGTGTTTTACTGGTAAAACAAAATAACTAGAAGATAAACATTTAAAAAACAGATTCATCGCACCATGGTTTTGCTTGACGGTTTTCCGCAATAATATCTGGACAAGCATTTAGCAGCTTGTTAGAATTATGGTTTCGAATGAATTCGAGTCCTATAATAACAAAACTCCAGTAACCGTAAAATCTACCTTCATTGGCGGGTGCCCCACGGCCAGCCGATTTTTAGACACATAATCTCATGCTCGGGTTTCCATGAGGTCGCACAAACCAATTCAATTCATTATTGGTAAAAATATTTAACAAGTTACACATTAAATTACATTTTTCGAAGCACGAAAAAAAACCCATGATTGTCACACTATCCTCTTCCCCCATCCCCATCGTCGTTTATTGTTATATTTCCCTTCCTTCCCTGTTCGTCCTCTCACGTGATTAAAGGACGACCCCAAGGTTGTAACAGTAACGATAGACTGAAATAACTGCAGAACGGAACGGGTTCTTATATAAGTACAATTCCAACTTTAGAAAATTTCTTTAAATTACAACAAAACTTGTCAAATATAGTCTAAACGCTTACGATTCACAAAGAACCCCATTTCTAACAATCCTATATTTCACTTAAATTTTCGTTATCTCTGAGGTTTAAAATAGGTTTTTCTTAAATATAAACCTTTGGGTGGAAAAAATTTACAGTATAAAAAATGTTTTCTAATGTAATTTTTTTCTGTACTGCCAACCCTAATAATATCCATATAAGCAAATATCATTTAAACATAATTAGAAGACGACCAACATAATTAGAAGTGTGGTTAATCAAAAAAGTGCCCGAAAGATAAATACAAAAGACATTGATTGAAACGATCGAAAACCAAACATAAAAGAATACATAAAGTTGAGAACACCTTATTAATGCACTCAATCTTATTGTTTATCGACAGAAATTTTTGATTCTAAAATGTTATACGAGGGACGGGACAATAACTTTGTGGAATAAACAGGTTAGGGGGTCGAGGCCACTTTTTATTTCTGCGCTAATTAAGACCTCTTTAATAGTTTAAATACCAAATTATTCTTTGACAAGTCGTTAATTAAACTCAAAACATTCTGAAAGAGACTAGAGAAGAGATACTACTCGGTATACGAGGACTCACGCAATGGGAAAACCGTTTACAAGTAGCAAAACCATTTTATACGTAGTATAGCCGCGCTACAACTATATTATGGTTGTAGCACTAAAGGGTCACCTCCACCGGGGTAAGACTACGCTCTCGCAGAATACCAGCGTCAAAGAGCAGCTTAAAGCTGCTGTGTTTCGCATGGTGAGCGTAGAGCACCGGAGAACCCTTTCTACCGGAAACGAGACAATCCATCTTTGTCCCGATTTTAGTCTTAATGACATCGCATCTGCATTTTAATTCTTAATCGCTGATAAATATAGATGTATTTAGGCAAAAGCATCCACTAACCATCAGGTGGCCTGTGTGCTCGTTTGTCATCCTTATTATATAAAAATAAAAAACACCCGATGAAACTGTAACAGCAAAATGGCCAACAGCAATCACAAAACATAAAAGGACTGAAATAGTTAATTGCAATTCAAAGCGTTGATTTACCACGTGCTCGGCGATGAAAACATCGTGGGGAAACCTGCACTTCTGAGAAATTGCTAATCAATATTTCGAGGACATAGAAGTCCGCGAACACGTGTTAAGGCAATGCGGACTCTGCCCAGCCCCCTCTCCTAAACACTCTCCGAAATTGCATAACAATGCTACACAATGAATATTTCATTTCTTCTAATTTCTATTTAGGAGTTTTTTTTTTTATATAATGAGGGTGGCAAGCAAACACAGCCCACCTGATGGTAAATGTATTTCGTGGCCCATAGACATCTTTCTACATGTATCTTCGATGAAGAATCAAAATTCAGAAGAGTTGTCACCCCTGAGAACTAGGATAGAATAACGCATATCCAAATAAAAGTTCTCTACATTTACTATACGAAACACAGCAGCATTTAGCTGCTATTTTACGCTGGTATTCTGCGAGTGTTGTCCTTCCACGGTAAAGCCCACCCATTCATGTTGCAACCATAATATACTGCAATACGGCTCTACCACGTACCGACCCATTCATGCTATAATCATATTATAGCTGCAATATGGCTCCCACGTATAAAACGGTTGTGCCACTTGTAAACAGTTTTCCCATCGCAAGAGTCCCCGACTACAGGGTATTGAGTTTAATCAACGACAGCTCAATGAATAATTAGGTATTTATACTATTAGTCTTTTGCCATAACGAAAAATTGCTTGTTAAGATCACAAAGTTCCACCACGTTACTAGGAAACGAAGTAGTTATAAATGCCGACCATTTTAATCCGAGGAAAATTTCCTTCAGCCTCTATGTAAATACCTTACATAACATGTTTTACAAACAATGTTTAACGCTTGGCATTACCTAAGTTCTAACTTGACGAAATTACACGCTCAAATACTTCTTTGTTGGGTCATATTTCAATAAATATAATTATATCACGTAAAATATCTTAATAAACATAACTTAGATTAGAAACCGCGCCGTGTGGTCACGGCGTGACGGAATCTATAACCCCGTTCCAATTATACCCAATTTCCATATTTTAGAAACGTTTCGTTCTCCGTAACGATCCGTTTTATTACATGTGAGGTGCATGTGAAAACAATTTAAATTACAAACTATTCATTTAGCAACATAGGATGACTTAAAATTATAAACTTTGAACGCTTCATAAATAGCTAAACCGTTTTATTTTTGTTTTAAAAAAGGAGTCATCATGCAGTACATTTACCGCAAAACGACTCGTGAAAAAAACGAAGCGTTTTTAAAATATAGAAACCCGACATTATTCATAAGCTCATAGAGAAAAATAAAGAAAATTTCGAAAAAAATAATGTCAAACTATCAATCTTAGGTTTCTCCCCGTCAGACATTGCAATGAAAATAAGGACGGCAATTTAAAAAACGCAAGTTTTATACACACCAATTAAATTTTGTGTGACGTTAGCATAATTAATACCACATGTACGAAAGCCGACCAGCTCGGCAAAATAAGTACCCTTGGGAGTAAAAAAAGCGAGTCTCTCATATTTATATTTTCAGCGGCGTTATTTAATTTTATGTTTGTAACAAATATTTCGAGGGCTACTGAAACTTCACGCTTTTAATTACTGAATAATGTGCACTGAATCTGCAAGCATAATCATTGCCAACGTATCTTCTATCTATCTTATCTTTAAGGCAAGTCTTGCTTACAACTGGAGAAGCCTACGTCCAAGAGTCGAATTTTATGGACTGATGAAGAATGAAAAATGTTACGTTTTTTAAAATGGAACATAGAATGTACGTTCATTTACTAAATCCTGGCAGACGGTCTGATTAGAACCAACCATTACTTAATTTAACTGCCAACGGTTTTTTTAAAGAAAAAGGGGGTCAAACAAGCACACAGTCCACCTGATGGTAAGTGGATGCTGTGTCCCATAGACATGTACATTTGGATATCTATGGGCCACACTCGGGAATTCCATTAAGAATCAAAATGCAGGTAGATGCTTTGTCACCCCTTATAGATGGAATGTCTCGTTTCCAGTAAAAAGGGTGTCCGGTTCTCTCCACACACCATACGAAATACAGCAGCACTAAGCTGCTATTTTACGTGGCTCTACCACGTAGAAAACTGCTTACGTTTTTACCACCTTTACAAGATGTGTACGTCCGTTTCTGCCAGGGCTCGTCTGGGTGCCATCCTCTTATCTATTTCTGTCGCAAAACAGTGTGCAAACACTGTTTTGCGACAGAAATAGATAAGGTGTTACGTGCACCTGCAGGTGTTACGTTTGTTTTATAAATAAATTACGTTTGTAACGTAAAAGAGATACGTAAAAAAGATGGTTACACCGCTAGCGATAGAAAAGCATAATATCTACACACACGGGAACGGAATGAGATAATGGATTCTATTAAGCTGCCACCATACGCCTAAAAGTAAATAAAAGCTACAGCCTATATACGTCCCACACCTGGGCACAGGCCCCCGCTCATTTCTGAGAGGGTTTTAGGGCAAGGAATTTTCCGCCGCGCGGTCCTAATGCGTGTTGGCGAACTTCACATGTCTTCGAAATATTTTTTTCCTTATTTCTCAGACATGCAGGTTTCCTCACGATGTTTTC
>DWHP01000906.1:0-17588 GCA_018247895.1 Parnassius honrathi
TTTGTTCTGTTTGCTTTGTATATGAACCGACTTTTAATATTTTGTATATATGTTTATAGTGTATGCGAAAATTTATTTAATAAAATTTATATTGTAATATATTGAGTAAATAATTATCAGATTATATTTTATCAATTCATGAATATTAAACATACATCAAAAGTATTAGAGGATACAAATTTATGTTTTCTTAATAGTACAGTATTATTGTTCTTGTTTTTTTTTTTTAAATTATCTTCGAAGTATTTCCCTTTGACCACATTTGACATTTTGGTTGTTTCGGTCGTGTGATGTCTTTCGATTTTTTGGACAGGAATAAAGCACAATTAGTGATTTTTGACAATGTCTTGCACTGTGTGTTGTATATGAATTGAAAATTAAATTTGTTTAAATTAATCTTGTTTTATTGCATTCTATTTTATCATACCTCCATAATAAGAATAAGCAGTTTTGGTGGGTTTAAATACAATTTGATGTGTAAATGGTTTTTTCTGGTAACCTATTGAGATAAAATTAAATAACTAAAAATAATAAAACAATTTCCACAAAAGAGCTTCTTAATTTGTTGCAGCCTTGCGATGAAATGCGGTGCTAAAGGCCAAGGTTCGAATCCCGCACCAAACATTGTAATAATTGTTTTATTTGCATATTTCCACAAAAGAGCTTCTTAATTTGTTGCAGCCCTGCGATGAAATGCGGCGCTAAAGGCCAAGGTTCGAATCCCGCACCAAACATTGTAATAATTGTTTTATTTGCATTTATACAGTAGAATCTCTATATCTCGAACCTCGTTAAGTCGAAAAAAATTGCCATTCCCTTCCGCTGAACCCCTAAATACGCGCTATCTCGAGATATTTAGACTTTGTAACTCGAACAAAATGTTATTTCCCTATGAATATAATACATAATTATACTTTATAACTCGAATTTCAAAAAGGAGACTCCATAAGTCGTGGTTAGTAAAATATAATGATGTCTTACTTGGAATTCCCCGAAATAATAGCAATAAAATCCAAAATGAATGTTCGGGTTCCGGACTTCTAACCTATTGTTTATGTCTTACACACGTGCATGGAATAAATACGTTCATAAAACTTTCACAAACAAACAAACAGTTGTGTTTGTTCCTTGTCGACACAGGACACGATTACTTTCAGCAGAGCTTGACCATCAGTATTTATTTTGGCTTTGGCTGAGCTTGAAAAAATAATTGATAAAAAATCTGCAAATAATTTAAATTAAAAGATAACGGATTTTTTTTTTGTGCACAGTTTACTTCATTAATATGTAATTTTTTTTAATATGTAATTCGTTTTAATACGTAAAAAAATATATACTATAAAACATAAGTTGAATTGTTATTCAAATTCGACTCTACAAATTGAAGAACATACTTTAAGTCGCGCCTCTGTAAGTTGAAATTTCAGCAGTTAAATCACATGTATCTCGAAGTTCTTGTTAAGTCGAAAACTAATTAACTCGAATTTTTTTTGCATTTCCCTTGACATTCGAGTTATAAAGATTCCACTGTATCACATAACACACGTCTTACCAGGTCTGTATGTATTGAAAAAAAAAACTTATTTTTTGAAAATAAAATACTTGAAAAATAGAATTGGCAACACTAATTGATAGTTCGGCATTGGTAAGATAATCCCTGATGATGCATTATTAGCACCAGCAACGTCTCCCCAGCACCCAAGATTCTTGAGAAGATTAAGCAGCCGTGTAGCCTAATAGTTACAGGTACAAACTTGAGGCTAAAAATTCGAAAAGTTGGAGATTCGACTTGTCATAAACCACTCCAAACAGTAGCATTTTAAACTTACTGTGAGTGGTAATTGGAGTATTATTAATGTTTATAGCGTTATTAACATTACCTTTAATACAAAAAATATATTCCACTGATGATAACAAAATATTGAAAATGAAACCAAAACATTTGCTTGCTGTAAAATACAGCTGTATATATTTAAACAGATTCATTATTCAATAAATCACAATGCATGACATACTTAAAACCTTCCACAAAATATTTACAGATACTTGAACTTACAACGTTTATGTACAAATAAGAGTATGAAGTAAAATTAAAAATGGCAAATTAAATATTTTACTTGTGTTTCATGTGGTAAACAAGTCAAAGTTTAAATTAGTGTCTCCTCTCTTGCTTTGGAAGTCCTTCGAATACAATGAGTTATTTAATGCAGAAAAATGAGGCACAAAAAGGATGGCCATACATACAATTTTAAACAAAAAAATGTTTAGTCTATGGAAGTGCACGAGGTTCTCATATTAACAACTTGATAGAACTCGACCGACAGCTCAATGCATATTAACATGTAATGGGGCGGTACATACTCTCGACTAAACAGAAGATCATTGGTTAAATTTAATCAACGAAGCTTTTATATTTTTAACTTTAATTTAAAAAAAATGTATACACTTGAGGTTGACAGGAGAGCACCTTTCTCCTTATATTATTGAGAACTTAGTCAAATAAGACCTAATTCGTCCATTAATCCACTACAGCCTATAAAAGTCCACTGTTGGACATAGACCTCCCTCATAGATTGCCTAATGGTAGGATTTTGCCATAGTTGCCACGCTTGATAAGCAGGTTGGCCAACTGTTGCTTTTTTTGAGGAGTCGTCAGGAAGATGCTGCTGCCCATCTCTTGTTTCATTTTCCCTCTGGCACCTCCTACACCCTCGGGACGATATGAAGCAGTGGATATTCTTACACAGTTACAAGACATACTCCAAATTATTTAAGTTCAAAGTCACACAACTTTGCCATCTAGATAGTTTATGAATGAATATGATTACAAAATGTTATGATCCCCCTTCGTTTTCTATTTAAATAGACCATGCTAAAATCACGGCAAATGACCACTACCGAATATACTCCTTCGCTTATTCAACGCAGTTTTGATATCACTTATTCCTCCTCCCTTATTCTTCACTCTTTCATTATTTACCGAATGATGAATTTCTTCATGGATTTTCATATAATATTCATCACTAAATTTTTCATTACATTTTGAACATTTTAACATCTGTTTCGTTGGTTTTTTTTCAGTACTATTAACTTTTAGTAGGTCTTGGAATATAGGCCTGAAAATTAAGCATACTGTTAAACATAATTATGTATTTTTATTCATATACACATAATAATTGGATACGAATTTTGGAGAAGGGGAATTTCGAGGGGTGCCTTAGTCATTCTTAATTGCTGAGAGCTATATCTAATTTCTTCAGAATAATTTGTATCTAATATATAAAAATTAATATTTGTTTGTTCGATTTTTACGCGATGCCAAACTGTACATTAGATTACGGTAAAACTTTGTAAACATATTGCTTACACTTGTACGTATGTTATAGGCATAGTTGGACCCGGTAGGTGGCGCTGTTGTAAAATCCAAATATCACCCGTGCAAAGCCGGGACAGATCGCTAGTATATTATAAAACTATATTTTTTAGTATTACATATTCATGTGATTATGTGTACAGATAACCATTATAGTCAGAGACAGCCATGGAAAACATCACAGGGATTTCATGACTTATGATTACATTCACCGTAAATTACACAATAATTTTCGATAAATAGCGGTAACTAACCTCCATATATACCAATACGCTGGACTGGCTATGCTCCACAAAACGTTTGTGCCGATTGTGACATAATTTGCAAATGGTCGTTGTATTTTCAAGTTTTAAACGAAAAAAGACTATGTTGTGTAGTTCGGTTATGTTTCATGTTAGTAATAAGATAAAGGCACCTATTTCCGCGAAATTTTTAATAAAACTCGAAAGAAGATCGAAAATTAAGCATTTACTGTTCCCTTTTAAAAATAGTCTAACCTTCAGTTTGACTATTTTTATCAGAACTAAAATTGTTTCTACTCTTGATATTGACAATAGGTTTGGTTATTACATCTTGATTTGTTTTCTAAAATAATTAAATATGAAAAGAAGTCAGAGACACCTTATTCCGATGTATTTAGTTTCTAATTACGAGTGTACAAAATGCAAAGGAAAAAGGTAAGAAGAAATAAATAAAAAAGTAAAAGAAGTAAATCAACTTTATTTATTCGTATAGCGTTTAATCGTTCGTAAATCGCCAGTCTTCTTAGATGAGGTTTTAATGTTCTTATAAAAAGATTTCACTATATTCAATTAAGATAATAAAACCCGTACGTAACAATTAGTCTCAGAATCGGAATGCCGATATTGCCATTGGAAGAACAAAAGCGCACTCCACGCACCAGGGGCAAGCGGAGATGGATGCTGCACGGCAACAGGAACATAAAGAGTCGAGGGGCCACAGTGATGACTCCAATCCGGTTCAAATTCCGCACGGAACAAGTATATGTATGACCTACAAATAATTGTTTTACGTCTGGATATTTGTCCTTGTGAAATTTATGTATGTAAACTGCCTCCACAAAACAGGGGGAAATCCTAGTGAGGGTAACGTTAAACAAACATAGCTGCAAACTCTCTATGATAAGATGAAAACGGTAGAAAAAGAAATAAAAGAAGTTGCCTTTAAAACTGAAAAGCTTGA
Organism: Parnassius honrathi; assembly: GCA_018247895.1. Taxonomy (NCBI): domain Eukaryota; kingdom Metazoa; phylum Arthropoda; class Insecta; order Lepidoptera; family Papilionidae; genus Parnassius; species Parnassius honrathi. The sequence goes on from DWHP01000906.1 coordinate 4,577, forward strand.
AGATAGACTCAACTGCACCGATTGCCGCCCTCAGGCAATCTCTGGGGATTTTCAAAAATTGAAAATCGGTGAATGTACCTCAGACTAGGTTGCACCGGCGCCGACTTTAGACAAATGTGATTTACGCGACATCACCATGGGCTGCTTTCAAGTATCATTTTAACATCCTCTCCGAGCGCAGTAGTTGGAGTGAAGAGCAAGCGTTTATGGCATTAGCCTTAGCACTAAGAGGTGACGCTCAGCTTTTTCTCGAGTGGCTGCCTATAAAAGGAAGATCTTTGAGTGATCTGTTGGAAACCCTAGAGACGGCGACAGGCACATGGAGCACGGGTATAACACAGTTGAAAGGGAGTCTAACAGTTGGGAAACGAATATACTTGCGCACAACAACGGCGGGTCTTTGCGGGGCAGTACACGGCACGACCTAGTGCCAGCGCACTCCACTAAGCCTGCTTTACAATACATGCGGTTGAAGCGAGCGTGTTTTACAGTACGTATTTAACTAATTTTAAATGCCGTTTTCAAAAAATATAATATCTATAATGTTGAATTACTGTCATAGTTATATGAATTACTAAGTAAAGTTGAATTCAAATGCATATGTTTCTTTATACTGACTGTCGAGGGCAATTTAAACGAAAAGGTCTGCGATATGTATTTGACACTGAAGCTACGCAGAAGACTGTAAGACCGGAACTCGTGAAGCGAACCATAACCATTCGTAGAAGCAGGGATCACCATTTCAGTTACGAACAGTTGCTGGTCAACCGGGGCCAGTGTTTGGCGATACGGACGTTTGAAATTAAGATCGAGGAACGGACATACGTTCACCGTGTACTGATTGCCAGCATCAACGAGGACTGCATCGTAGGCCTAGATTTCTTAAAGAATCAGCGGTGCGTTGTAGGTATCGCACAGGAGTTCAAAATTTCCTTTTTTTTAACTTTTTATAAGATAGTACTTGAGCACAGTCCCACCTGGTGGTAAGTGGTGATGTAGCCGCAGACGGTAAATCGCACTGTCTGAGCGTAACAAACGCCTGTTCACTCTGGCCTTGAACACGCCCAGACTGTATTCGCACGGAAAGATAGACGCCGGCAAATTATTCCACTCCTTTGCTGTACGCGTTACAAAAGAAGAAAGCAAACAATTTGGTTCTAATGCGTGGAATATCGACGACAAGGGTGAAGACCCGCCGACAGTCTCATAGTCCGATGGTGGAAAGGAGAGGGAGGAATTAAAGCGTGTGAATTCCTGCGCACACTCACCGAAATGCATCCTGCAGAATACTGAGAGGCTGGCTATTCTGCGCCTGTGCTCGAGGCTGAAAAGGTTGGTTTCAACCAAATCAAGGTTACCAATGAACATCTTAGCACGTCTCTCTTCTGAGCACAATGCTGTTAGGTGGTACTTTGCTGTAACAGTTCTATGTGACAGCAGTACTCCAAGCACGACCGGACTTGCTGCCCCGGCGTGAAGTACCGCTGCACCCTTGCAAGAACACCTACTTTCCTTGTGGCTGCTTTAGCTCTGAACTCAATGAACCGCCCATAGTTGAGATTCGGAGAAAATTCAACCCCTAACAACTGTAGGCAATCAGTGTATTCGAAGGATACATTCCAGAAAGTAGGGGCCAGGGTGAACGGGCTCTTTTTAGCGGTGAAAACACACGCTTGTCTTGGAGGCGTTTCCTGATCAAGAAGTGTTTGTAGTAGGAGAACCTAGCTATGGTAAAATTTATTGTTCAAAGGACATTATGCAAGTACGAAGGCCAAAGAATCTTGTAACGACAAAAGTCCCAGTGAAAGTTAAGAAGGAGTTGTGCATCAATTCTGAAGACAAGAGACAACAAAGGGATAGAAAATGCCACAACAATGCCGACAATTTGTCAAGGAGACCTTGCTCAAAGAACTCTAAGCACAGAATGAAAGAGGAGTTTAAGCAAAATGTTATCAATAATGAACATCTGACTAGAGATCTAGACTGGAAGTCTAGTCATTATCGGAGAGCAAGTATTAAGGGATATGACGAGGGGACTCTAATATGGTTACATAATCATATCAGGAAAAAGGGTAAGAGGCCGAGGTTGCGAGTTTGTTACCGCATCAAGAAAAGCCAGGGGGAAAAGCAAATTTGGTACACATTGATCGACTAGCACGATATCACGGAACGAATGATGATAGGGACGATTGAAATCTGGGGGAAGGATGAGTAGTGTTACGACAGCCAGTTCGTATTGTGTCACATTCCATGAGAATGTTCCCGACGATAAGTGTCAGAAGCCTCTGTAAAGTAATAAAATACGTAAGCAGAAAACTGAAAACGCTGTAAATGCTGAGAGTACTGATCACTATGCAAGCAAGAAGCTACCTTACGTATACTTTTTTTAAACCTTTTCTTCTTTGGATATTGTAATCGTAATGCTATCGCGAATGCTGTGATACTTTCCGGTTGAAAGAGTGGATTGATCCGGATTGGCCTAGAAAGTTCTATATATTTCTTTTATCGAGTATAAGAGTGTAAGAGCATGTTCCGGAGATCAGAGAGTTAGTTATTTCGAAAACGGGAAAGTGAACTCTTTTCAGGAAACGACTACGAATAACCAACCTACGACATCTGCGACTATTAAGAACCTTATCGAAGAAGCTTAGCGATTTCAAACGACGTAATTAATCTTGCTGTGTGTGTGTAAAAAACTCCATTTCTTATCCTAATCGGAATTTTTACTCACCTCGCACGTATCAATACGTACGTTGGCGACGATCTGCGAGGAATTTCGACTAATATAAACTAAAGTTCTGAATATTTCCAGTCGGGTTTTGGACCTCCAGTGATTGATCCAGGGTGACCTCGCTTGGTATATAGAATGATCTCCGTTCCGTGAACCACATGGCTGTGTTTAAATACGTATCTTCAGTTACTTAGTGCTAGAATATGATAAATATCCCGTAGAACATTTATTCCGCGGAGGCAGTTGCTAATCAATACTTAGTGAGGCGATCTCACTGTTTATTATTGATTCAGCATTCGAACTCAGAGAGAAAATGATACTAGCATTTGGTCCAATTCCCATATTCATGACATCATATATATCAGTGTTCTATGTTTGTTAACAATGTTGTGAAAATGGAGCGCTGGAATTCTTGACGTTGAATTCCCTTCCAGAATTGAAATAAATACCGGAATTTTTCTCACCTTTCTACTCATATCCGAACTCCCCAACGAGGAGCCAGCCGTTTTTTAAACTGCTTGAGAAATCCACTTGCTTATTCTTTAGATAATTCTTTCGTATTACCACAGTTTAAAGAGAGTATAACAGTTGTGAAGCGAATATTCTCGAGGAGCCTTGCCGAGCAGTGGGCGGGGCGACTTTGTGCCAGCGGACTCCACTAAGTCTACTGTACAATACATGCGGTTGACGCGAGCATGTTTTAAACTATTTATTTAACTAATTTTGGCTGACGTTTTCGAAAAATATAATATCTATAATGGTGAATTAGTGTTATAGTTATATGAGTTACTAAATAAGGTTGAATTCAAATGGCGCTCGTGCTTATGTTTCCCTCATATTTTTTTATATAAAATTATTAATCCGATTGCTGAAAATATTTAACTGTGCTACACTTGTAAATGTATTTATTCATGTAATAATAAAAAGATCTTTTTCAGTAAAAAATAATTTAGAAGTAAATTATTATAATTTAGAAACAATAATATCCAAAATTAAATATTTTTCGTGACAACTCTCAGCATATTGGCGCAGGACAGCCTAAATAGTAAATACGAACACGGGCAGCGGTAACGGCTGACATCAAAGGCGTTTCCAAACCATAATATATCTTAAAACTGTTGTATTACTTAATGTTGCCTGATGTTAGAAAAGTCAATATTGTTGGCATCGAAGGGGAATAATCCAACGCTTTTAAAGCTGTTTTTGATTGTATCTGCTTTAAGGCTTTTTTCAAAACATTTTTTAACTTCTCCAGCGAAATCTGCGCGTTTTGACGCGTTTATTTTTTACTCTGAATTCGTGCACAACATTTTTCCACGTGACCCTAACTGATGGAAATACTCCAACATCCAGTGGTTGGAGTAAATTATTCGAATTTGGTAATAATGCTACCAGTATTATTCCTTTTTCTTTGCAAAAATGACTTAGTGGCAGCGAAATGTGTGAGGTGTTCCCATCCATGAATAAAGCGACTGGCATTGGTTTTTTGTTTCCCAGCAGCCACTTGTAAAATACATTCACCACGTATTCGTAAAAGGCCTCCATGTTCATCAACCCTGACTCCGTGCACCCTACACCCCATTCAGGCGGTATAGTCAGTGCCACGTTTTTTGGGAGTATTTTGTATGGATACAGTACCATGGGTGGTGCGATTTCGCCACCAACAGAAACGTTAACTAAGACAGTCAGACATTCTTTTTTATCGTTAGCGACTCTGTTATACACACGCTTACTGCCTTTTTTGCTAAGACATCATTTTCTTTTGGACAGAGAAAAAAGGCCGTTTCGTCACAGTTATATACTCTTGATTCATCTTCAAGTACATCCAGCAAATTGTTGGTTTCAAAGTAACTCCTAACTCTGTCAAACCAACTGCGTATGCCTTGTTCAGTAATTTTGTTCCGATGGGTTGGCAAAGATTGTGCTACTCTCTTTGCAACAGTTGGGTGTCTCGATAGGAAATTGGCTAGCCAGTGTTTTCCAGGGATGCCATCTTTAAATGTGTTTGGTCGCTCTAAGCTTTCAACGAACTTGGCCACTCCTTGCTTTAATTGTTTCTTAGAAACTGAAAAACCCTTTTTTTCTAGATAACGAATCCAGTCAACAATTTTTGTTTCTTCTGATTTAGTGAGTACGGTTCTTTTGCCTAATATATTAGTACAATATTTTTTGTCGCGTTTGTCTCGCCATGTGGTTTCTGGAATGTTGTAATCTCGAGAAACTTTATAAACGCTACAGCCATGTCTGATCGCTGTAATAGCGTTCTGGAGATCCTCTTCTGTATACTTTTTTCTAGGTTTCGTTATCCTACAACCAAAATTATTATTATTTAAAATTATGAATAATCACCCCCGTGGATATAGACCTCACAAGTTTATTTTATTTTTAATAACGCAATCAATTAATTGTCTAGATGTTGTTGACTGAATTTGATTTTCTTTCACAAACCCTACAGCGAGAGCAAATTTTCCAGAAGTATTATCTATGCACTACTATATAAGTATGTGAAAATTTGTGAGGATTGATGGATTGAATGCGTAATAAGTATTCATCCCCATAATCAACTTAAACATTTCATACTTATGAAATAATGTCCTACTATTATCGAGTAGACCTAGCTAATCAATTTTATTTATCTTTATACTCGTTGTATTATTACAATAGTAATACAAACAATATTTGACTCTCCCAAAAGCAAGATATTGTGTAAAATTATATTATTAAATTAATATGGTTGAGAATTATTATCCATAAATGTTTACAACTACGTACCTAAGTTTGTGAAAGTTATTATAGAGGAAATAGGAACCTACGCGTTATTGAAACTAAAGAAAAGTGCATAGCAAGCCGCGTAAAATTGTGAACAGTCTGGTATACGCCGCAGAGTAAGGTACTATATATATATAAAATACTAAGGTACATTGGAATAGCATTTCATACCAAAAATCTCGTTTCCTTATTCCGAGTATTAAAACTGCAATATAATGCATAATTTATATATAGATTAATACTTAGTTGCAAAATATTTGTAAATATAATGTAATACTCGATAAAAATTGCTTTGCAATGCAAATGAACTTAAAATTTCCTTCTCAGCTTTACCATACAATGAATTAACAAAATACCTAAATGGATCATCTTTGACATGCTATAATTAGTGAAGGTAAAAGTATACCCGGAAACAGGTTTTTATATTCATTGTCTTTTTAAGTTATCGAACCCAAAGCGAAAGATAGTTAAAACAACTCCGAAAATTAAAAAGAAATTGTTCCGCTATATACATCGGAATAAGGAACTGGACGAAATATTCGGCACCTAATGCCGCGGTTTTTTCAAGACAGTTAAGCGCTTTCGATTTAAAAAATGATCCTTTAAATAATTTAACTTCAAAATTTACACAAACTGTTCAAATATAACAAAAAAAAATTATTTAAAAAAGAACATAGTACTCACGTGCACAAGGTCCAAAATGTATAAAGCGTGCGTTCGGACTAACTGCTGACGGAAAACTAACCGATTATTTTAAAACGTTACTCCAGACCTTTGATGATTTAACTATGCAAAGTTATGTCAAATAAATAAGATATCTTGCAGTAAAAAAGTGCTTGTAAATTGCATTTTTTCTAAATACCTCGGAATATGTTGCCAATTTTAGAACTCCTCGGAGTTAGGTGCCTTTGCCATATAATAAAGAGTATTTTTAGTAAGTATGATAGTGTGCAAGAATTGTCAAACTCGTTACCAGTACGGAAGTATGGTAACATTCCACAAGGGGAGTTATAGTTTATAGTAAATGTTAAAAATCTGTCACTTAACTTATTAAATGTAATTACTAACATGTTTGGCTTTAAATTACATATTTTGATAAACAATAAAATTTAATAGTGTTGACGAGTTCTAGTATATATATTCTAGTAAATATTGTTCAAATAGGGCATTATTTTGGTCACATACTGATTTCTTTTACTATGAGTACTAAATAAATTGTTAACAATAAATTTTTACAACATTTCATAGTTACCTACTCCAGTTTTTCCTAATCATGACACTATTTTCAACCTCTCGAATGAACCTATACGTACCCAATGGTGAAATCCGGAACAAAACCCGTTCTACAGTTACGAAGAAAAACATAGACAGACTAACGCAGCATTAATTTTATGTTTCATATGAGGTACAAAGCTTGTGTCTAAGACATAAGTATTCATTGATTTTATTTATTGGATAGCATTATATTAAAATAATACATAAATAGAATATATGTATTATTTTATAGAATTTTGTGTGCCTGTGTATAGAATTTTTTACCTATATATTTTGTCACACAGTTCTATCTCAATTGTCCTATCTTCTGTCTTATTATTTTCGTGAACGTTCACTACTGTTATCAACGCCAAAGTGGCGAAAAACAAATCGCTTTATTATGTCACGGTGTATAGCCAGTTCAGCATACTCGTATAATAAAGGTCAGTGATAGCGGTACATAACCGTCTTTAAAAAAATTAAATAAGCTTGTATACATATCGAAGAGCCATGCCGCAACTCCAATGGGTCGACTAAACCTGGAAAGAGCCACACTCTCACAGATCATGTATCAAATAGTGAGTGGCAGGAACTGGATACTCTTTTTACTGGCAATGAAGCATTTCATCTTAGTCTTCAGGGGATGACATCTAACAAGACTAATTTCAACAAAAAAAATATGCTTACTTAAAAACACGTGAAAGGAGAAATTACAATAAATTAGCAGAAACATCTTTATATTGGATGGCGTGACATCCTGGTCAATGGATGCAGTAGGCTCAGGACCGTACTTTGTAGCATCCCTTGGGGGAGGAGGCCTGTGTTTAGCAGTGAACTTGTAAAGAGTTATAATGATGATGATAACCATTGTAATTCCATATCCTCATACCACATTATTCACCTCTTCACATCCTCCAAAGTTTTTGGTTTGAGCACTTCCTTGTTGACTATGGCTTTACACCGTCGACTATGCCTTGTGAGCTGTTCGAACGTATCAAACTTAGCAGAACAAGCATAGCAGACACTCTTGTTGTGACACGTCTCATGCACCATTAGGTCTGTTGATGTTTTGAATTCTGGAAAAAACACCATATTGTAATTTATGAGCACAACATACTATATAATATCTACATTATGTACAGGGTTATTTTGCAATGTGTGTTCAAATTTAGAGTTCGAATATAATATAAATACGAGTTCAGAATAAGTAATATAGGTAAATGGTGAAAAATTTTATAAGTCTCAAACATTTTGTCTTTTTATCTTATGATGCAATATTTTAATTTATTGTCATTTATAAATATCTAATGCCTACTATTTAACTACGCACGCACACATTCGTAAGAGTCATTCGGTTAGAAATTAAGGTGCCATGTCGCGTGTCTTTACGCGTCCATCCCTTCCGTTAACCGTTAAAGTGCTTAGTTTCTACGTCAACGTAGCCAGGCCGACGTAGGCACTTAGCGGTGTAAACTTTTTTTTAATTTCATTTAAAATGAGTAATACTAAGAAAAACAGTGGTATCCTCCGACTCAACTCCTCCCTATTTAAAAGCAAATTGGGATTCGAATGTTTGACATTAGTTAATTAGTTTAATACATTTTGTCTTATTGCCGTTTAAGAGCAAATTGTTGACGTTAAACCAATGTACTAATTTCGATAGAGCAATATTTACATTGTCGAAAATTTACGGACTGCCGTTTGAATTTAAATTTTAAGAGGTATCGTCACCAAATAATACTATATCGCAATATTTCCCTACAAGATAAGGTAAGTCATTAATATAGATTAAGAACAGGAATGGGTCAAGAACGAGCCCTGAGGAATGTCCCATTGATAGTAATGATCCGGAGGAACCTTTACCATTAATAAAGACTTTTTGAGTTCTGTTATTTAAATACGACATAATAAATGTAAGCGCAAAATTTTTGACACCGTAATGTTGTAGTTTCCTGATTAATATCTCATGATGAACATCAAAATCATCAATCGAAAGCCTTGGAAAGATTACAAAAAATACCTAAGGCATCTAGTGAATTCTCCAAGGCATTGAAAATATATTTTATAAGCTTAACACCTGCGTCAGTCGTCAAGCGACCCTTTGTATAACCAAATTGATGTTTGTGAAGTAACTTATTTGAATAAAAAAAATACATTTGATCCAAAATTAATTTTTCAAAATTTTTTCTGAGTTGTTAATACAGAAATAGGTCTAAAATTAGCGGAATCCAAGGTACTACCAGATTTATATAAAATTATTACTTTACTACGTTTCATTAAATCAGGAAACACACCAGATCGATACTAGTATTAAAAATAACAGCAGGATGAGATGCAATTAAATCTATTATGGACGCAATAACTGTAACGGAAATCCCCTATAAATGTGCGGATTTTTTACATCAAGGGTATTGAAATATTTTGCAATATCTGGTGACTGCCACCAGATATTTTAAAATATTACGTTTCAAATCTAAGTTCTTTTAAACTGGTATTAACATTTTGTTTGAGTAATGACTCGGCGACATACAGATGGACGGGTTGCTTTTACTATATTTTAATATATGTTCACCAATCCAATGGAATATCGTCCACTGCATAGGGTTCAAAAAAATTAACTTTTATTAAAATTATTTTAGTATTTTTAATTCTTTGAAGTTGGTTTTTATCAAAAGATAACTTTAAAAAAAGCCGGCAAAAATTAGGAGTACCCTTAACCGAGCATGCGTAAATATATGTATGTGGAGGAGGCGAGAGAGGTGTGTCAGGATCGTGCCAAATGGAAGTCTGTAGTCTCTGCCTACCCTTCTGGATGACATACGAGTGTTTATGTTATATGTAATTTAAAAAAATATCAAGGGAGCATTGGTAACCAACACATGTTCCGTTATATAAAATACACATAAATCTAAAAGCACTTTTAAATTTATTTGTAGATGCACACAAATTAAAAATTTACTTACTCCTTTGACATGTACCACAAATGAAACCGTGATTTTTTTGACTCTTCTCTGGGGAATTTTTATCAGTCTTTCTTCTTACATTTTTATAGGAATGTTGAGCGATTACATGCGCCTGGTCAAAATAAAAGGGATGTTATTTCATGGTTGATGAGAGGCAAGAGGTGACTTTAAAGGTATTATAGGCAATGCAAACTATTTTTTAACATTTGGAAAATAGTTTATCTAAACATAGCCTTCTAAATCATCGCCCTAAGTCACCTACATTGCATCAACTTTCTGCATACCTTACCAGATCATCACTCCATTCAGTAGGGGCCCATCCTACACTTTACTTACTAGTATGAGGCTGCCTCTCGATTATGATGAATATCATTTTTACATTTAGAACTATAAAAAAATTAACTATGCTAATGCCAATGCTCCTAGAACCGATACTCATATTATAGGAATGTCACATGACAAAATATTACAGGTAAATAATAAATTTTATTACAAAACACCAAAATGTAATTGAACTTGTAAGTAAACAAAATGCTATTAATAAATATGACCTAGTAAAATATGTCAGAAATACTGTTCGACCAGAAAACATTTTGTTCTACCTAACCCTCAAAATAAATTATTGCCGTGTAATAAATGTCGCCAGATAATAAAACTATCAACAAAAATTCTGTTAAAGCAGAGAGGTAATTGGAGAGAAGATAATTTCGAATTCGTCAATACTATTGCATATTAATTACCTATAAGTACTATATTCATAAGTTATAAGTTTTACATTCCTACTAATGTGATAAATTGCGTATTAAATAACTTTATATTGTAAATATAAGATTTGTTACATTGTCCTGCTTTCACATACAATGAAGCAATTGATCAACATGTTTTTGCATATAGGTAGTTTATGGGCTGAAGTGACATTACGCTGTTTATCCCAGAAGCATTATTCCCGTGGGACAGATTTTTAGCGTGATTTCTGCATTACCTCTTTCTTGGCTGTAATTTTTCGACGTGTTTTCGCTTACCGATCTCCACACGGGCGAAGCCGCAGGTAAAAGCTAGCAGCTGATATAATACTTTAATTTTATCCATATTTAGAAAAAATCTGAAGTAGGTTATTAATGTACAACGATAAAAATAGATCTAATGACTACAGGCAATTCAAAATCCATCAAACATTATCTCAGCAGAGGTCACAAAAAACACATAAACTTAAAAATATGTAGTGTAGACAGATGATAAACCACCAAGACCTATCATCATAGCAAGCATCAATTAAATCAATAAATAGAACATTCCCTTTACACACCCTAGAATTATATTCTAAAATGTCATGTGTCTACTTATAGACTAGCTTCAGGCTAGGCTAAGTTGAATTGCCATTATTTGACTAACGCTTGTTGTTAATTAACAGACAAATTAAGCCTGATCAAGCAGGCTGAGCAGATATTTGCATTATTAAGGACTGATTTTTGTCAGATAAAAGATATCCTTTAAATAAATTATAACCTGACTGAATACAAAATTAAATCAATGGTGCTACTTTATTCATAGAAGTGTAATTTTTATATGCATTGTTGTATTTTGCGCACGCGTGTGTGTCTGTCTATGTGTGTGTGTGTGTGTGTTTGTTTGTGTGTATGTATGATTTTTTTATGAATTTTAAAAGTTTCACCCTAGCCCACTGTAGTTTACGCTTCTCCCACTAACTTTCCGGTTGGCTGGTAGAAAATGCCATATGGCATTAAGTTAGCCGTTTGTACCTTCAGTCCAATAAAGTGTATAAATAAATAAATTAATTAACTATTTATTTAATCAATACGCTATTTTAAGCTCAAACGACAGATTAGAAAAAAGTTATTTCAATTAAAATTCTTACCTTTAAACCAGATACACTGTTAAATTCCTTCGAACATAACATACACTCTAAAGGGAGGTCGGTGGGTATTGCCTCTCCATCATCTTCATCACTTACAGGCTCTTCTTTTACTTTGGGGATCTACATCATTTAAAAATATTAATGAGGTTTTAAAACGTGATATTTTTACACAAAGCGAAATTTTTAGGAAAATATATAAATCCAATGTTTAATTGGTGTAAATAAAATTCATTACTCATTGCAGTCATATTTCTATTTTAGTATAAACAATTTTTTATAATACATAAACAAAAAACTGGTATTTTAACTATATACTTACATCTGTTTTACTATCAATGCCATTTGTTAATCCAATAATATTGTCCTTTGAATCACGTAAATGACCTTAAAACAATAATAATCGATAAGCATTAATATATTCTAAAATTCCATCATTAATTTCCTATAAAGTTAATGCAGCAAGGAAGTCTGTTATATTAACATTGCATTACATTACACACACTGTTTAATGAAGTTTAGCAGTTTTAAGCAATCATCACATTAATGGATTTTTAAATTTCTTAGGCATAATATTTACTAGAGATAGGCCGAATATTCGTTTCATATTCGGTATTCGGCATATTCGGCAGCTTTACCAAATATTTCGACCGAATATTCGGCTAAATCACCGAACATTGGTTAAAGTGGTACTAGTGTCCACTGTATTGAAATGTATGAATTGAGTAATGCCATGTCTGTCATAATTTTACTGTTGAAAGTATATTTTATTTATGGGTAGACATAACTTGTACTCATATACGTTACGTTTTTGAAGCACTGTACACTTATTTCCAATTGTAGCAAATAGAAAGCTTAATAATTTTTTTGGAATCAAACAAAGAAACATTACATTACATTAGTACATTTCACTTTACTTTGGTTGGCAGTTTCTCTAAAATAAGTCCAAATAGTAGATCTCTTGCCACTCATTTTTATCACATAATTATCAATTATCACTAGGAATAACAAAACGAAATGCTTTTTTTCTCACAGAAATAGTCAAACCATAGGGATGTGCCGGCAATTTGCTAAGTACTATATAATGCAATAACATGTCAGGTGAGGCGGGGGGAGCGAGGGGCAGGGTCCGGCGCTAACACCACGCCCTTTATGGTAACAAGTTTTGACATAAATTGATTAGGTACCGAGGTAATCCTGCTCATAATGTTCGGCCGAATATTCGTATTTGGTGAAATCCATATTTGGCCCACCTCTAATGTTCACCCTTCTTTCAGAGTTACAATTAACAACTTCAGCAGCACCAACTAAACACCAATATTACCAGTAAACTTTAGTTATTTGAAGTTGACTTAGCGGTCAGTCGCCGTAGAGTCTACATTACCTGAGGATGCCTCGTGTAGAGGCGAAACACGTGTCGTT
>DWHP01000907.1:0-17585 GCA_018247895.1 Parnassius honrathi
CTAAAATTGTCATAACAATTTTATAATATAAAAACCTGTTCTCGACTTAGAAAAATCAAAAAATCAACGCAACGATGTATAACAACGAACACTCGACAATGACGCACTTTGAATGTGGATTATAAATGATAGACTAACTGAATTTTTATTCTACTAGAGGATAGAAAATTTCATATTGATTCTATAATGTCAAACTTCTTCATAGAAAAGTGGTCTTGAAATACAAGTTTTTATAGGTTATAGTGCTGTGGGTGGATGCGGTCTCATGAGACCGCTAGGGGATTGAGCGGATATAATAAAAATTTCATCCATGCGCGGTATTGCACGTCAACTAACGAACGATGTTCTGATATCCGACAAATCAGAACAGTTATGGTACGACGTCGCCATTTCATGACACGTTGCCATTTCATGATTCGCCTGTAATCTCTCTGCTTTGTGATATTGTGCCTAATTTTTATTCGATATTAACTTTCGATGATTTTAAGGTCACCCCTGTTGCACCTGTTTCTAATATTTTGATATTACTTGATAGGTGTTTTCGTATTTCGACAATGTTAAAAAAGTCATTGTTATAAACTATATGTCAAGTAATAAAATTGCGACGTATAGTGATAGTTACGTATTTTTAAAACGCTACAATACGAAATCATTTCTTTAAACATCCTATGCAGGACAAGGAGCTTTCCAGGGGTATGAAGATATTGATGTAATCGCCACCCTTTGAATTCGATGTGTAAACGCTTACCATGTATCATTCTGAACTTTACCTTGCCAGTACACGAGGAACCCTAGTTTTAAGTAATCAATCCATAAACATTTCAAAAATTTGTCATAAAACATAATATTACAACTCCTTGCCCGCCGAGAGATCTCTCCTTTCCCTCGCACGGCCACAGTAGTGACGCTGATTTGATAATATGAACAGACATATGCAACCAACCCAATGTGGGCGTGCAAGGGAAAGGGGAGATCTCCCGTCGGGCAAAGTGTTCTGCCCGGGTAGCGGCCAAAGCTCAGGGTGTAGGTTCAGAGCTACTCCATATATACTTGGTTTTACTTCGAAACTTTGATAGCACGATTTAGGCTTCAACGTGTTTCGCTTGTGGCGCGATGACAGCGCCACCACAGATTTATGTCATTTGTACTAGAAGGATTAAATCCACAAACTGTAGCTGAAGCATATCTGGTTTTCAATACCGTTACTAATACAATCTGTTAAAAGTCCATTACCGAACTGAAATAGACCTTTCCTTCCTAGATTTTTTCATAGTCGAGATATTTGCCGAAGTTGACATGCTAAGAAAGCGGGTTGGCAACTGCATATTTTTTTTAAATTCACTTCTCTAAATATCTATGTAAGTTGTGGTATTACCTGTGAGAGGATGAAAACGTAGCACATAGCCCTCGCAGTGTTGAGTTGTATTGTTGTCTCTGTGTTGAATGTCATCTGTTGGTGATCTAAATAAAATGAAGAAAAAAACCCGTACTCAATCCCGGTGGCACTAATGATATGCTAATTGTAATTTTAAAGGCTTATTTAACACATGCTCAGAAACGGTGTAGGAATGCATCATGAGGAAACGTGCATGTGTAAGAAATATAACATTTCGTAATATGTAAATCACAACACGCACGTAAACTTTTTTTATGGAATTTGCTTCACAAACAGGCACACAGTTCACCTGATGGTAAGTGAATACTGTGGCCAATAGATATCTACGTCTCCGCTCGATTATGAATCCAAATTGCGTCATCACACTTGAGGACTAACATGGAATGCCTCGTATCCAGTAAAAAGGGTCTCCGGTCCTCTACTCTCATTATATGAAACACAGCAGCATTAAGCTGGTATTTTATACTGTTATTTTGCGAGAGCATGGTCCTACCCCAGTCGGGGCAACCCATTTGTGCTACAAACACAATATAGCTGCAGTATGGTTCAACCGCGTAAAAAAAACTACACGCCAATCTAACTACTAACGGCACTAACTCTAACGCTCTCAGACATTGCCGGGCAGTGGTATCCCCTCACTTCTCCAAGAGGTTTAAGGAGCTGCGCCGCTCGCGTGCGAATTGTCTGACTTCACATGTCTTCGAAGTACTTTTACTCCTCATAAATATATTTTTCTTCACCGTGACTCGGTAAATCAGCACTTGTAATTGCAATTAACAATTGAATTGGTGCCTTCGGGGATAGAACCAGGCTTGCTCACGTACTGTAAAATTATGACAAGTGCTTAACACCTAGGCTACCATAGCTATAAGCTATGAATGCTCATCGGTCGCCATATAGTTTAAGTAGATTACATCAAAATTGTCATAGCGTGGATGTGATCAGTGATTGCGTTAAGACACGACTAAAAAAGTCAATTTTTATAACATTTAAATAGTACTTACCCAATTAAAATTAACATTGTAACAAAATAATGCCGTCCAAACAGAATTTCAGTCACTGTGGCCAGTCTTCACGGAGAATTAACCATTTGTGCAGTACAGAATCATAGTGTTGAGTCACTCCTAAAGTCCGACAGGATTGCATTCCGATACAACCAGACAGAGGCCAGGTACAGAACGGCTTTACATGTTATCCGAGGCACGACGTAAGACATCACCAAAACCCTGACTCCAACCTGTAACTGAGAATTTTATGACAGAAAAATCCAATAACGGATTTTGGCGCGACCTGGATTTCCAATCCGAGTACACATGTCACAATCGTGTTATCATCCACTAGATCAACGAGGCGGTCATTTCACATTAAATTTATATTTCAACAGAGTACTCTGTTTCAGCTTATGAAATATTTCACTGTTGACAGAATAATGTTCCTGAATTTTTATTGGAAATATTTATCAATGTCAATTTGTTTATTAAAATTGTATTCGTGGAATTATAAAATTTACAATTTCAAATTTTTTAGTTGGTTTGGAACCAAAACAATGGCACCAGGACTTCAGTCATCTATCAAATGTTTATTCGTGTTAGATGCTGCTGTTTTTCTTATGGTGAGTGTAGAGAACCGGAACAATAAGGGTGACAAACGAGCATACAGTTCCCGTGATAGTAGGTGAATCAATCTTAGATTAGGAATCAAAATGCACAGACGTTGTCATGCCTGAGGATTAAGTTGAAATGCCTCGTTTCCTGTAAAAATAGCCGGTTCTCTATACTCACTTTACGAAACACTAGCATCTCATTTGGCATTAAGCTTCTACTTTACGCTAGTACTCCGTGAGAGTGTAGTTCTACCCTGGTCAGGCTGACCCATATTACAGTAGGTATAATACGACCTAAATAATAACGCAGTCATTCTCCTATATCATATCCGACGCCCAATAGCAATGCTTGTATTTCTGTGGTCTGGTCCGTAGGTTAAAGAGAGCCGTTATAATTAATTAAACGGATGTCACAAGCATGCTTTCATTAAAAATATTGTTATAGAAACCCCGAGCATAGCCCTCTAGATAGTTCGCCGAGCGACTTTGAGCGTCCTCATACGGCTAGCAGAGAAGGACCACGTCTCAGATCCGTAAGTCATCACTAGCACCACGCACTGGTTGTACAATGTCGTTTTCAAGTTTTGATTTATATCTGACGAGAAGAGCCCAGCGAGTTGAATCCGTCGAACCTCTAGGTTGAAACATACTCGTGAACAACTTCAAGATAAGTGCTCCTAACAACTACCGGCATAGGTGTGAAGATGGACGTTACACATGATTTTTGTTATGTCCATGATCATCTTAATCCTACACTTTGGAAGGCATTATTGAGGTCATTGAACATAGTGCTTAGGTCCTCTAGCAATTCCGCCATAAGGACTATATCGTCCACTTCCTTTGATCACAATGGAAAATATTTAAGAAAAGTGAAAAGTTAGTAGGTACTAACGTTTCACTTTTTAACTGACTTATAATGACGTTTTTTTAATACAGAATAGGGTGACAATGGAGCACACAGTCCACTTGATGGTAAGTGGATTCTGTGGTCCATAGACATAAATATTTATCCACAATTAAGAATCAAAATGCAAATGCGTTGTCACCCTTGAGGACTAAGATGAAATGCCTGGTTTCCAGTAAAAAGGATCTCCTGTTCTCTGCACTCACCATACGAAACACAGCGGCATAAAGTTGCTATTTTACGTTAGTATTCTGTGAGAGCGTGACCCTGTCCTGGTGGAGGTGATCCATTCGTGCTACGGCTATAATATGGTTGCAGCGTGGCTCTACCACGTAGTCATTTTCCTAGATTGTTACTGCACCTAAATACCAGTGCTTGCACTGCTGTATTCCAGGTCGAAGAGTATAAGGAGCCAGTACGATTAACGGCTGTGAACCAACCCAGGAGTTGACAACACATCTGTAGCCTTTTTTGCTTAAAATTGGCTAAAGGTGTCCGTGGACTGCAGTACCCACTTACCATAGGAAGTGTAAGTTCTTTTGTAACTTGTACCCTGATCTTAGACAGAAAAGAAGTACCGGTATTTGATGCTTTTGTTGCTATACGTGTTTATTTTCCAATGAGTACTCCTTTGTGGTTATACCTTGGGGGAGGCCTATGTTCAGCAGCGGACTTGTGAAGGGCTGTAACGATGATGATGATGATGAGTACTCAAACTTAAACTGAAGTTGATATATACATATATATATATATGTGTGTGTGTGTGTGTGTGTGTGTGTGTGTGTGTGTGTGTGTATGTATAAATCTACTAATTCCGACCTTTCATTTATTAACCAATCCAACCAAACGGCATCATTTCTTTTAAATAATTAATTTATATCCTCTAGAGGGCGCCATATTTTATGTGCACACAAATGCACAGCACATAGCATGTAAACAGCGGATCAAGACGCTTTTAACGATACCTCGTTTATTAAATTATAAGTAGTTTAGAAGTAATGAGGGAACAGATACACACATATACAGACCCACGTTTATAAATACCGGTCAAAATCATAACCCTCCTGTTTTCTACGCCGTAGTCGGGTAGTAAACAACGTACAGCTATTTCGTTGAGGCATCTGCATACCCAATGCAACTGCGTCGACTAGCCTTGAGATGAGCGCATTAGTTCCGGAAACTCCTGCGCAAGTTTATTTCTCTCGTAAAATTAAACGCCGTAAACACAAAGAAAATGGAAGTGACTTTAATTTGTTTCTGAGTAATTACTTTCCGATAAAATTAATTGAACACGCGTTTTAATGATATATTCGCAAGGACAACAGTTTAATGACAAAGTCAAAGTTAAACTCAAAGTCAATCAATTTTGCTTTGTTTCCTTTACAAAAAGCTTTTATATGGGCTCAAAAATTTAAAAGATACATTTCGTTTTCGTTTCTTATTTATATCATCTATCGTATTAAAATTACATCCTTATTTTTAAGTAGTACAGTAGAGGCAAGTTAAGGTTTGTGATATAACTAGTACTATAGCATGAATGGAAAATCCCACCCAGCTTGACTGGAAGAAATTACGCTCTCACTGATAAAATACCAGCATAGTGCTTTCGTATTTGTATCGTGAATGGTGAGAACTGAGGCCCCTTTTTATTGATCATGAAGACATCCATCTTGGAATCGGCGACAATGCATCTGCAATCAGCCTCAATGGAGGCTAGACGCAGGATGCAGGTTTTTCCTGACTCTCAATGCCTGATGAAATGGCAATTCGATACGATCAAAGAAATACCAGGCGCTGGAAAAGGTTAGGCAACGTCAAAACTGGCAAGAAGTTGCCGGTATTTCCTGACTCCTTCTTGCTGTTGCAAGTGTCCATGGTTGACAGAAACCACTAACCATTGGGTGGAATGTTGGCACAGCTTTGTCGCTTGAATGTTTTTTTTTAAATATGGAAATGGGTGACAAACGAGCACCCAGTCCACCTGATGTTAAGTTGATGCTGTACTCCATAAACGTCTACATCTATCTTCGATGACTAAGTTGGAATGCCTCGTTTCATCACCGGTTCTCTACACAGCATATGTTCTAAAAATGAAACTACTTACAAAAAGGGCGATCACAACGCAAGGCAAGGCCTTATGGGCTTTTAATTTCTACCTGATGATCGAATTAACCGAGTAAGAGGCGACAGAGAGAAGAAAATCAGGAGATGATCAGCAGCATCTTCTCTATAACGACTAAAAATAAAAAATGCGGGTGCCAACCCGCTTGCCAATCATGGTTACTATGGAAAATATAACCCGATAAGACAATTTGAGGGGGAGGCTTATGCTCAGCAACGTAATTTAATAAGCTGTAACGGTATTTTATTATGTGCGAGCAGCTACGCAGGTCTAGGTGAGGAGAACGGTTTCATTGCGACCTAAAATATCTATTGTGATTGCTGCTATGGCTATAATTCACGCTAGGCCCTAAGTCTTCAATGAATAGAAGTAGTTGCTCAGCTGTGAGCAATTTCACTTCTTCCAGGCGTAGTATGGATCTACCAAAATTCATTTAAATAATACTAGTTTTTACGGATTTTATCGCGTATATTTAACTTTTTAAATACCCGACGTTACGACCCCCCTCCGTGACCATGGGTGTTGTAAAGTTATTTAAAAGGTATTTAAAAAGTTACATATACGCGATAAAATCCGTAAAATCTGGTATTATTTAAATGAGTAGTGTTCGCGTAAATATAAGAAATCATTATACCAAAATTAATACTAAGTTTGAATTTGGGGCGTTCTCCATAAATTCCAAATCCTCCGGTATACCATCCCATCGGTATACCATACGAGGCTACCGAGCTCACAGATGACCTGGCCATTCAACCAGTCTTCTCTGGAGGGTATTTCCACTATATACTTTTTATTAAAAGTGTGTAGTGGACGCATGATATCTGAGATTATGCATAAAACCGGTGTTTCCTTAATTGAGACGAGCATGGATCACAATCTGTAGGAAAGGAAGCTCAAACCACCCTGGGCGTTAATCCTATACAAACTAGCCCTCGTCTCTTTGTCTAGATTAAGATCAAGGGGCGTTAGGCAGAGAAGCTCATTAAGAGCCACTCTAAGTGGTGATCGCATCGCTACAGTTGCCAAGCAGGTAATCCTTTGTAGACTATTTAGTCTGTCCGCAGTCGTCATTTAGATGGCCTTATTGCACTAGTCAGTGGAGGCGCAGGTGAGAATCTGCCTCACTATACCGCTGTACGGCCATAGGATCATACTGGGATGCATGGCCGGCTAAGGTGAGAGTTCCACGTTAGTTTTTGGTCCATTGTTACGCTCTAGTACTTTACTTCATTAGGAGAATGTTACTAGTTTACCATTGAGTTTTGGAGTGACTAATTTGTCCAACCATCTTTTTTTGGTAAAGGGTATTGTAACAGTTTTATCTGCATCGACTGATAAGCTTTTATCCCTACACCAGTTATTTATGGTGTTTAGGACTCTTTGTATGATTAATGAAAATTAATTTGACAAAAGCCCCTCACAATGATCACAAGGTCGTCAGTATAACCTAGTGTGTCAATGTGAAGGTCTGCCATCTTGTACAATAGTTGGTCAATCGCAAGAGTCCAAAGAAAGTATGACAAAACACCTCCTTGTGGACAGCCTCGTGTAGATGCAACCTCAATCGAATTCGTTTCGTTTGAAACAGCGCTATTTTTGCCTTTCTGTTTGAGAGCATTGACTTCACCCACAAGATGGTTGTAGGGTCAACATTTTTAGATGTCAGGCCCCCAATCAGCAGTAAAAAAAACAAAGAGCTATTCCTTTATCCTCCTTTGCTTTTTCGACCCTGTCAATAACACTGATCAGGGCTGTTTCCGTAGATTTACCTCTGTGTTAAGCATACTGGTTGTAATGTATGGGCCTCGTAGCTAGAGCTACATCCCTTGTATATCTATCTATAACCTTATCTAGTGTCTTAAGAAGAAAGGAAGAGAGGCTTATAGGTCTAAAAGACTTTGGTAAAGCGTACTTCTTTCTATCAGCCTTAGTTATAAATAGAACTTTGACAATTGTCCATCGTTCTGGAATATATTCCCATGCCAAACTTCCTCTGAAGATTTTCACCAGATAGGGAAGAAGGATATACAAAATCCCTTTGTAATTGGTTGGGAATTATTCTATCCTCCCCGCTTTCCTTATACGGTTTAAAGGAGTCAAAAGCCCACTGCACCAGATTTGGCCATCTTATCTTTGTAGCCATACTACACCAGTCCTCATTACAAGGCCTTCGTAGGGCTCTGAAAAAGTTCACGGCAAAAGTCTTATGTGACCCTGGGAAGTGAGTTGACTGACGCTAATAACTCCAATGTTTATGTTTCACTATTAGTGAAGTTACCATTAGGCTTTTTAAGAATCCCGATCCGATTAGGTTTAGCTTTCGATAGAATTTTGTGTAGTCTTGCACTGCGAGGCAAAGACTGAACTTCCTCGCATAAATTCCTACACGATGCTTTCTTGGCTTTCGTAATTTTTTTGGCCTTTTTTCAATCGCTTCGTTGCTCTTAGGAAACGTTTCTAAATTCCTCTTAAGGCTATCTCTGTAGATATTCCAGGACGTCGCCTTTGGATCCCTAAAAGCAACAGTTTCATAAGTTGGTGATGCTCCAATCTCAAACTTAATGTGTTTGTTATCAGACATCGAGTTTTCGCTACTAACATGTCGGTCATTTATCCATCTGGACATATTATTGGTAGCAAAGGTTACGTCTGACAATTTTTGTCCAGCACGCGTTACAAAGGTTGGTGTAAACCCTAAGGTTAGGCTTACCAGGTGGTTGGAGATGAGAAAGTCATAAAGTAACTCACCTCTTTCGTTGATGTTAGTGCTCATCCAGGCTGTGTGGTGAGCATTAAGGTTCTTGTATGAGGGCGAGGTCAATGTTGTCCTCTGCGAAGCAAACTGCATGCAGCAGCTGCTTCTGCCGTGGTGGAGCCACGGCGGAAGCAGCTGCTGCATCGTGAAGATTTTCCTGAAGGAAAATCTTGGTCTAGCCCTTGGGGTTAGCCATTTACAAGCGTGTGGGGAGGAGTCACTTTCTACTGCTGAGGTTGAAGACGTCCTTTACTGGCGCTCTTGAACCCCACCACACTTTTACTTCTGCCACTCCCACCTACCTTTCGATTACCCTTAACCGACACCAGCTGAGGCCTTCGACCTGAGGTGAGATCAGCGCCTTGAGTCTCAGTCACTCTTACTCATTGTGTATCACCCCTTGAGGTGGAGGGCTGAGTTGGGGCAGTTCAGTGTCCATTTCTGCGTCGGAGGCGCTCCTGATCTTAAAAGTTATCGTCTTAAAACCAAAGATGACTCTGCCACCTAACGCACGGAGATCCTCCGCCGATAGCTTATCCAAAAAAAAGGTTACTAGGGACTCATTCTCCATACAGTCGTGACTACAGTGGAGGATTTTCCAGTGCTTGGTATGGAGTTCTTCATTTTGTGCTCTCAGCAGCACAGCCACCACTAGTGGAGAGTCAGCTTCGCTGCAGCGCATGTGATAGCTATTGAGGCAGTTCATCCGCAGGTATTATTCACAACTCTGCTTCCGGTCGGGGTTTCAGTTTTTCAACTTCGCCCACAATCCAATTTTGCTTTACCTTATTTAAACACGTTACCAGAATTCAACCTGGCTTATGGGTTAAACCCGAAAATTTCAATCCCGCTCCTGGCTGCGCCCTACAGGCTGTTAGCGATAGTGTCCGTTAGCGCCCGGTGGACTAGCCGCATCTGCTCCACGCTTATAGGATTCGAATTGTGCATTCCTACACGGAGCCAGCTACGACACTAAAACTGAGCTTCACAGATTTCTTAGGCTGGTCTTTGGGAAGACTCCTCCTCAGACCGACTACGTTTTTTCGTCATCGGAATCTTATCCCAGGGCTTCTGACACAGAGAGAGGGTCTCTTCGGCTACTATTACTGCTGTTATCAGTCTCCCAACTTTTTCTTGTCCCTTCCCTGGTTCGTTTCCGAATGTGGTTCGGTTGCAGATGTGCCCTTCACTTCACGGCTCGTCCCACGTTGGGGTGTTGTGTTGCAGTGTGTTGATGAGGCTTAAAGAGACCCCTTCCAGACTACGACAGTAACATTAAAGGAGAATTTAGTTTTTCAAAATGTTGATTTTCGTCCATTTTGGTCCCACGATAGCCCCGCATGCCGAGGGAAGGGCTACAATACTACCCGTAGTGCCGTGGTCTAAGGTAGGCACCGTTTGCGACCAGATTTCTACCCAGCCACCTTATTCTTAACACCTTGGTTTCGGTTAGGATAGGAAAAAGGAGTCGGTTAAAGGAAAAGAAAAAGAGGATCGTCTGAGTGTTTCTGTTCTGCCTGTTTCCTATTGAACCAGATAAAATAACAGGCGGCAACCACGTGAAGGAGAAATCCTTAGACTTGCACTGGAGATCAACGCGACCTGCGCTCTCCCCCAGAGTCGTTCGCCAAACTTGCCGGCTTGCCGGACAGGAGAGCGGAATTGGTGTTAGTCTACTCCCACTGATAATGTCAAAATGTGAGAATTTGGAGTAGATTGACCCCCGCTCAGCCTGTAACGGTAATGGTATCATCATCATAACACACTTTTTCATCAATCCCTGAAAACTTACTACTTGACATGGGCCCACTCGGATTGATATTCGCAGTACCAGACGTCGCACAACTTTGACGTTTCTTCTTGCTGTCGTGCTACTGAGAATTTCTTGACAAAACAATAGCTTCACCACAACAGACGAACGAGCAGTCACAGCGGCAACCTTACATCCGAGATACTCTACGTGCATTTGTCATACAGCAAGAAACATATAAAACAAATAAAAACGTTTAGAATTAAAGAAATCTCTTAACGATGATCGTTATTAACATGCCTATGTTATCTTGACCCTTTCAACTATAAGGACATCTTTCAAATGTAGAAGGTTTGTCAATTTAAGTTGACGGCACGGTGGATCAGTTGTTAAGCATTAATCAACGGACTCATCCGAAACCAATGTGACCCCGCTAAAATCAAATCAATTCACGATTTATTTTCTATTCTATTATTATTTTTAAGTTTTTAAATAATGCTACCAATCACACAAAAATTTCTTCTGCATCGTGGAAGTTCATTCAGGACAAAACTTTGTAGAACATAAAAACACTTTGAAATAAAACAAATTTTACCGAATTTATCGCAATCATTTAACTGTTTTTACTATTTTGATTCCCAACGTCCAGTCTACTTAAATGAACGCGATGAAATCCCTAAAATTCGTTTTACTTCAGTAAGTAGTATTAATGTAAATAAATAAACCATCATACAAATCAGCAACTCAGCGATGAAGTATAACGCTTATATAGTAACTGTAATGTCTAACTCAATGAGACGGGATCGTCTGCATAATTACAATCTAGTATCTAGATCACAATCCTGCTTTAGATGTTTTCTTGCTTCTGACTGATTATAATATTGCATGCTCAATCATAAACTAATGTTGCCTTAATCAAAGCTAATTACGCTTTTCTTCATCGATCTGTGAAAGTTCGTTGCAGGCATGGATGAGCCGTGATTGCCACGACTGAAAGATTGATTGACGATCGCAGTGCCATACATCTAGAACTTTTAACAGTACTCCTTGTCGTCGGTCTGTGTTACACCTGGTTATATCGTCTGTATTGGAAGCCATATGATCAATTCATTTATTTTATTTATTTAATTACTATATAGTATACACGGCTGTGTGCCAATAAATAACAAGTGCGAAACAAGTATTGTATGGCATTCAAATAGATGTTCCGAGTCTAGATGTTTGCCCTACAATTTATGTTTCTAAACAGCGTCCATGATATAGGAGTAAACCCTAGTGTTGCGGTAACATTTTTCAAAAGAGAAAAGTGAGAATTATAGTATAAGGGTGACAACAAGCACACATTCCACCTATTTTCAATAAAGATCGAAATGCACCCCCTGAGAACTAAAATGGATTGACTGACTTCTAGTAAAAATAGGGTTTTCGCATCTCTAAGCCCACCATACGAACGAAACAGAAACACAGCAGAATTAAACTGCTATTGTTCGCTTATGGTCTATGATGGTTATAATGAGTTTATGAGTTTATTTATTATTAAGGTGTTAATCTATTTATGTCTAGTATATTTTACATCTAAGACAATGAATCGTAGAGGTACTATATATACATACAAAAATACAAATTAAACTCTATTATGAGTTAAAATATCGTACTTAAAATAATTGTTTATAACCTATAGCGTCCGATGCATGTGTTTATAAAATATATTCTCAGAAGACACCTGAACAACGACTTTAACTAATTCATGTGTTGAGTTCATGTTCATGTTCATGTTCATGTTCATGTACAACGTCTGTCTGGGACAGCAGCCTCTGCGAACATTGAGGACGCACTGAAGTACCGTGGATGTTTCAAAAAAATACGAAAAGCATCATCGTACTGTACTCTGAGGATTTTATAGGATTTCTCGGTGTAATTTATGCAAAGTTGACCAGAGTGAAAGCTGAAACAATAGGCTTTAAACAGAGTAATCTTAACATCCTCAGAACACAAAGCAGAGCGACGCGGCGGCATGTTATAACGTATAGCTAGAGCCCTACGTTCGTGCTGAATATCCAAGTCGTCACTCAGGCTCTCCGACAACATATGATCCATGTACTTGAAGTTTTTACAGTCCAAACCTGCGCACCATTTATGCTTACTGGCGGTACTCTCCTTGGACCCTTTCCAGGACGAAAAATTAGCATTTCGGTCTTGGAATCATTATATTTGATTCCGTGCTGACAAGCATAACTTTAAGCAGATAAATGTAAGCTTTCTAAGACCGTTGATCCATGGGCTAAGGAGCACCATATCGTCTGCGTAGCTAAGGTTATATTAGGATGGTTGAAGATTTTATTTACTATAGTGACGCATGGGACAAAATGGGGTGATGAATTTTTTTAACACCTAGAAAATTATAGTAGTCACGCCAATTTAATATGTGACATTTCTAAACTAAAAATTATAATGGGGTTAAAACACAGGAAAAATAAAGAAAATTGAACTAAATGTACTTATATTAGTGTTAACTTAACTTATTACAATACAAAATTACCGAAAATCGGACCAAAACAAACACAAACTAACTTTAATCACTTCGTGAATAAATTGCTTAAAAGTTTTAAGCAATGAACCACTCGTGACCTTGAATCACTCCCGATAGTACAAGTGGTACGAGTATCATCGAGGTTAAGCTTAATAAGGGAGAATTCAGAGAAAGAAAAAAGCTATTTATTATTTCATAAAACTCGAGAATAAGTACCATTTGATTATCAAACAAACAGAATAATTAGTTCATTAGTCTTGTATTTATTTTATCATCTTTGTGCGCAACTCTTGCGCGTTCACTCGATGAAAAGCTACACGAAGGTCGAGCGGTGGTCAAAGCGTCCTCACCTTCCGATAAACGTGCAGAAGGTATATTTCTGCTTGCAGCTAACGTCTGAGACTACTATTAAAATCTTGTATGCTATTATCGTAGGTATTTTCGCATTTTTATGGGAGTGATGTACGTGTTAGTCAGTCTGGGTGTTCTACAGATTTCATTTTAAAGAGTGTTCGCCTACGTTACACTTTCTAAGTATCTCTACCCATATCCGACCATCAAACGTCGATTTTATTTCATTATTACGTTTTTAAAGGCCTCATTAGGGATTTTTTTCTTCAGCGCCTTTACCGAACCCTACAATTTGATACTTTCAAAGCTGACATTTTTCAATAACAACAACAACAAAATCTGGTAGCTTATCATAGATAAACACTGGAATGGTCTTGAGATCTTGGTAAAATGTGGGGCTGTTGATGACAAAACATAATATTATAAAACTAGACGTCAACAAAAAAGATCACGATAATCGTTTAAAATATATTGTTCAAAATACGTTTGCCACTTCCAGCAAATTTACTTTTGTTAATGTTTCTCTTACCGGCGCTATTTCATTTTATTATATTATTAAGGTTATTATTGTACTTTAAACCTACCATCATAGTGCTACATTAAATACTTGCACATTTTATTAAGCGCAAGTACTATTTCAATGTTATTGTGAGCGTGCTTGCTGAATTGAGCTATAACATTATCGTTTACGATTAACGTATATTGTTTGGTTATTGTTTAATAATCGTGGAAGCTAGGCTAAGATTTGTTATATTCGAAATTTACGCTTAGATATAATTTGTGTTTTGTAGAACGTGGGTGACAACCGAGCAAATATTTCACCTGATGGTAAGTGGATGCTGTAGCCCATAGACATCTCCATCTATCCTCGATTGAAAAAAAAATGCAGATGCATTATCACCCTGGATGCTAAGATGAAATGCCTCGTCTTCAGCAAAAAGGATCTCCGGCTCTCTACCCTCACTATGCAAAACACACCAGTATTAAACAGCTCTACCATTCTGATATCCTTTGAAAGCGTGGTCCTCCGTTGAGTATACCCATTCGTGCCACAACTATAATATAGCTGAAATGTGGCTCTATCACGTATAAAAAAATCCTAATAATCACATCACCTTTGAATAATTTTATCGTTTTTTTTTTGCAAATTACGTAAGGTGATTTAGATATGTATTCTGTAATTTATAGTATAGAAAATTGAATTCGAAAAATACCTTAATCAAGAATTTAGTAAATTGACAAACCAGCACACGCTGTGATAAAGTGGATGCCGTGGTCTACAGACATTCATCCCCTGTTAAGAATCGATGTTTAGATGAGTTGCCACTCTTGGTTATTAAAATGAAACGTCTCGTTATCGGTAAGTCTCCGATTCTCATCACTATGATTCTTAAATTAGAACTACGGTGTTATTTTATGCTAGTATTATGTCACAGCGTGTTTCTTCTCACGTCGAGTTGACCCGTTTATTCTGTAGTTAAAATACAACTGCTACGTGGATTGAAACGCTTGAAGAATATTTAATTTTAATGTTTCAAGTAATTCATTACAACCTACATAATCGGCTGAATAAAGATCATAAATGTAATCATAGATTTCCTCACGTAATGGGGTAGTAGTCTTATGGTATAGAGCGCGGACTGCGAACTCGAAAAGTCGTGGGTTCGAATCCGCCATTCGACTACTGTGGTGAACCACGTATACCAAGTGTTTTAAATTTACTTAGAGCTGTTAACGGGAATATTGGTATAGTTGATAATGTTTTTTTTTTATAGAATAAGAGTGACAAACGAGCACACAGTCCAACTGATAATATGTGGATACTCTGGCACAAAGACGTCTACACCAATTCTCGATTAAGAATCAAAATTCAGACACGTTTCCAGTAAAAATGATCTCCGGTTCTCTTCAGCCACTATACGAAACACAGCAGCATTAAGCTGCATTTTAGGCTGGTATTCTGTGAGAGCGTGGGCGTTCCCCGGCCGAGCCGACCCTATCGTGCTATAACCATAACATAGCTGCAGCGTGGCTCTACCACGTAAAAATAGTTACAAGTATTCTTAAAAAACAGCAAATCTTTCCGAAGTTACACGATCACCCTGCTGATTTTATGCAAAGAAGGCTAAAGATATTTTGTCACACCTTTAGTCTAAGATGAAATTCTCTAAGCCTGTACACATACAGGCTTTCTTAACCATTAAGTCCAAAAAAACAATGAATGCTTTGCTACTTGACTTGCATTAGGTAATAGGATGGTCAGCCTATGGACCGCAGAGTCCTTATGAAATAAGTTTAAACTCAATAGCTATCCCATTTAAATTTGAACAACAGCAACTTTCCAATAGCCGCTTTGAATTGCAATTAGTCCTTAAGTTATCTAAATGGATATTATAGTACACTCCAATCTGAAATGAAGACGTCCAAGTCCATCAACTGAAGCCGCCTAAAGCGGACCCGGGTTCAAGTTTTAAGAACTTGTGAATTCATTTGTCTGTCTAGAAGTTTGGAGAGGTGCGCGTACAATGCCTCGAAGATACGGTCTACAAGAGCAGTAAACATATCCTTAAGTTTGCATGTTTAACTTGCAAAGTTTGATACCCATTTTTTTCGACAGCTCAATAGCATAATATCTAAGCATTTTCCTCTGGCGATTCAGGGCCGCGGGTTTCATTCCCGATTTTTTTTTGGTTTTAGTATGTGCCCGAAGAAATTATTTTTTAATTCCTAAAAAAGTAATTTCTTCTTACGATCTGGAGTTACGGTCAGTTTTTTCGTTTAATAATTAAGCCGTATCCTTGTCTAGTTACACCGCGAGTCCTAATTTCAAATCCAAGCTGGGGAAAGTATTAGTATTTCAGCACAAAAGTTGAACATTTTCCTATTGTTATGTCTGATACTGCAGTATCCTAGCCACCTTCTGATCATATAGTAATGGTGAATCAGCGTCTCAGTAGTCGTCATCATAGTTAGCTCGATAAAATAGACTGCTATACATGGGCTTCTCCCGTTTTCCCTGGTAATGTATTCCCTGGACTTATGGTTGTTTAACCAAACGTCTATCATCTTGGATGCTGCTCCTTGACGCCGTTTTGGATATTTTACCCCTATTGTAAACAAGATGGTTGTACTGCCTCCTATCGAAAGCTATAATATCTCTCTAGTATTTCCCGTTGTAGCCTCTTACGACTATACTACACACATTTTACATACATCCAGACACAGAAAAATTATTTGTAGACAATACATATACTGGTTCCGTTCGAGCCCGCGGCACTCAGCGCTGCAACTCATTGCTAAGCCACTGCGCCACGGAGTCATCAAAATTAGAAGTTAATTATGAGACGACATAATTACTCAGCGATCGCTGCGTCCGTGTGTCCACCAGGCGGGAGTTAGTGACCCGACAGGGCCTATTATACACTAGCCATTCACCCCGGCGGCGTCCAGACGACCTGTTACACAGTTCACTTGGCACATTGGATGCTTATGAATGTTTATAGAGGCCTCATCAAGTGTAAATTGCGTTTAGACGGAAAACTCTTGAATGACGTATGACGCGTCAAGCTAAACGCAATATTTTGTTTTCACACCCTATATATAAATTCGTTCATTTTCCATAATATTTCATATAGATCGAAAATTATTTGGGATAAATATTTTGTACTTAAGTTGTTAAAGTGCATAGATGCTGAATATCATCTACAATCTGCTTCTTCTTCTTCTTTAATATTAGCTGTGTTTTTATAATTATTTTAGGGTTTCCAGGGAGAAATTTCATAAAATGTAAGTATTTAAAACAATCAAACACATAAAATTAAGTATACTTTTTAAATGGTATTTTGTAGTTTTTTTCATTAACTATGATCACGGTAAATCTTACCCTTTAATGACTAAAGGTTTACGAGTACCGATATTAAGAAAAATGGACGCTTTTACGATGTAAGTATGTGTATTCACACTCTTATTTAACGATTGCGTCTTAGTGCTTATTTTTGATTTGCACATAATTATAACATAATATGAAAAAAAAAACGTTCACGCTTATCTTTCAGAGGGGTGGGTAGAGACTACGGACTTCCATTTGATACAATTCTGACACACTTCTCTCGCCTTTACATTCGTATACCTACGCATATATGTACATGCACGTCGTTTAAGTGCACTCTTAACC
>DWHP01000908.1:0-17585 GCA_018247895.1 Parnassius honrathi
GGGGTGCTGGTACCCTCCTGGGGTAGTTCGACGTTTAATTCCGCTACCATGTTGATGGGGGTGGGGGAGTTGGGCCTTGTATATGGGCCACAGTATCTATTCACTTACCATCAGGTGGACTGTGTACTCGTTTGGCACCTTCATTCTATAAGAAAAGGAACGAAAGCTTTTGTTCTATAATCTAATATAAAATAATAAATAAAATAAATGAAATACCTAATATGTTTTGTTCTCAGACTATATTTAATGAAGGTAACTTATGTGAATTGTCGTTGACATAGAACGTCACTAAATATAGTAAATTTTAACGTGTATAAACTTTCTTACTCTGTAAAGTCAGAGAAATAAATGTATTAATTAACAAAACGGTTTAACTTTAAATCTCTTACGTATCTGTCCGTAAACAGTCTTCTGCTAGAACTGGGTTTCTTGGGTTTCTCTTGTTACTAGACTGGTATAAAAAGACCAAGATGATCGTTTTAATTCGGCTTTAATTGCATACGTGAGATGGGTTTAATTTTTTATACTACAACCAAACGGCATAAGTAGTTTGATGTTAATTTCATTTTGGCTGGAAACGGGTAATAATTTATGAGGTTAGTGTACTCAGTGGAGGCGTGTCTAGAACGTTGATCTCCGCAGATTCGGTTTCTTTTGGCACACTTCCCAAAAGGTTGTTCCTTGAGAGTCTAGACTTTGTGCTGTGCATTATCTAGGGTATTGGGCTTCGTTCTGCAGGGTTACTTATTACTGTTTTTAACGAATCGTGTAATCTTAATAGTTTGTTGATTTTTTGGTTTGATTAATTATCAGGAACTTTGTAAATCTTAAACTTATTTAATTTGCATTTAATTATTATCAAGTACTCTTTAAGTAATGAGATATTTCTCAAAGGTGTCTTATAAGGCCCATACTAAACATAGGTCCCTTCGTTAGAAGGGAGGATTTCCCGTAATTTCTACTATTGGTAGGCGGATTTCTCATCTCCTTACAAAGTATTTTGAGCTCTTGACACTGCTTAACGCCGCCGGACTGAGTATTTAGCACTAAGCATATATACGAAATTATTGTATTATTATAATCTTGCGGTTTTACCCCACCTGTCGGAGGACACAAGATTAGTTATTAACTACGTAAATTAAAAATTTCAGACGATACCACACTTAGACGTAACTAATTAAAGATGATGATGACATCTGAATTCTGAAGCACAAAACCGAGCAGTATTGTGAAGTCCGCATGAGAGGGAGACCTGTGCCCAAAAGTGGAACATATGTAGTGGGCTATTATTTTACTTTGAATTGTAGGTGCTATTAACGAGTTTATAATATCGTAAGTGAGCTAATATAATAAATACTCTAAATTCAACAATACTATATTATATAGACACATAATGCAAAGTTCTCAAATCTTCAATACAAAACGAAGACCCCCAAAGTTTTCATTTTCATCTATCGGAGAGGAAATAGACATGCCACGCCGCGCCGTCCCGAGCTGTGACAAAGCTTTACCTATTCTGTACCACACGCTCGGCGAGCTTTTGAAAGTGTAGTTCTTTATTGATATGTCAGTTCGTCACACTTTCGAATAAATGGGGGTTTGATTCCTTTCTTGAATGTGAACAGTCAGGAAACGGGACATTCAGCTGTCCGTAACTGTTTTGCCTCTCTTTTTCGGTAATATTATAATAGAGCAACAAAAATGGTTTTAATTATTGGACAGTGCCGTTAGTTATTATGTGGCTTTCTGTTGTGTATATAAAGTAGTAAAAATAGGTCCTTACTTTTTAAAATGATTATGCTGTGAGATGGCGATGTAAGAGAATCCAACACCTTTTTGTTTCGCAAAACTTTCTAAATGGTCCACATGTTTCAGTCCCGGGAAGAACCAGGAAAAATCTCAGGGATATTTTTTTTACAAAAATATACTAGTATGTTTATTAATGATGTTGTACTATTATTTGTATGAACCATTAGAGAAACAGCTTGTTAGCGAATGGCTTTGAATGATCCCGATGGTTAATTTCATTCATGAATGCAAGACGTAAAGATACTCACTGTAAGCTTGTTATGCGCACATTAAACCAAAATTTAATATTCAAAAGCTGAAAGTAGCCCGGGCTAACTATCACACATCGGGACGTCAAACACATCAAGTTCGCCTGTGACCATTGGTGCTGTAAAAAACCTAAAACGTTGGAAATTAAAATAAGATAAATTATTCGCGATAAAATCCGTAAAATTAGTTTTATTCAATAAATGCTTTGTTTCAATTCTCACAGTTCCTCCCCTAACATGCATACACAGCTCTCGTATTAAATTAATATTAAAAAGAGCGAACATTTTGAATCCTACAGCATCGGTATAAGGCTCAAAGTTTTTTCTAGTTGGT
Source organism: Parnassius honrathi (assembly GCA_018247895.1). Lineage (NCBI taxonomy): Eukaryota > Metazoa > Arthropoda > Insecta > Lepidoptera > Papilionidae > Parnassius > Parnassius honrathi. The sequence continues at coordinate 2,392 of DWHP01000908.1, forward strand.
GCACATACGACAGGATTACGTCAAGTGGAATATAATAGCTCGTCTATTTATATTCCGATAACAAATAGTATGAGGGCAACAACCCATCTAAATGATATTGATCAATATGGTGAACCCTACTGTGGATACGGTTGGTTCGGATATGAAGAAAGTTGAGGATTCCAATGTTTGGTTCAACATGAAATATTTGGAATTAATCTTCTAGCAGTGTTAACCCGTTTCGGTTTACAAGTATTTATCTTGTTTGATAATGATTCTTAAAGGTGGTATGCAAGCAACTTTAATCTGATGTAATATTGACCATATCGGCCATTTAATACATTTTTTAAAATTTGATTACTTTCAAGTTAGTAACTTTTGTGTTCGCAAGCAATTCCGAAGCACATGTTGAATTGGTTTAACAGTTGTGTCTGGTATGTTTCTTAGCTAAATTTGCTACTCTAATTTGTACTTAATTGTTTTGTCATAAAGCTTAATTTTACATTAAACATTTTGTTTTCCGTCAAATAAATAAGTGAAATGTTTTGTAGTGTAAATATTATTTAGTATGCAATTATCCGTGACCGTGTAGGGACGACAGAGGGAAAAACCTAGTAACTACTAAAAAAGAAAAAATATTGCAGTTGCCAACCTGTCTACTAAGCGTGGCAACTATGGCAAATATAAGGGATATGAGGCATGTGTGTAGTGGTAGATTTTTCATAGGTTGGTTGTAACAGTAACAAGTTTGTGTTTCAAATGTGATATCACAAGAAACTTATTGCATGTTTTCTTTGATCGTAAGAGGAATTATTCGATAATTTATTATCTTTTCAATGTCAGTCACCATAGCGATTCTGTTCCTCTGTAATTTACTTAGTGAAACTTATTAGCACTTTATTTGATTAATTCATAACTATTTAAGTTAGTAAGAACCGGAACGGAAAACAGAATCAGGCGAAACCTACGAATAGTTTCAAGGAACGTTATTACATATTGTGTTTTTTTATTTATCGTATTGACACCTAAGAACATGAATAGAGCTTCTAGTGCCAGATTGAACATTTTTTGTCTACAGAGTTTTTGTGTGTAGGGCGTTAAATGTATTGTAGATGAGGTGTCACAGCAAAATTGCTTTGCGGTATGGCTTGGTTTGGCTCCGTTCTAACTTTAAATTATGCTTAAGAAAATTGTTTCCGTTAGTTAAATAATACGAATAATGCATAAAATATAAAAGATTATAATTAACCTGGAAAACATGACTCAGGCCAAGACATGTGTCCTAAGCAAAGTGTTATTATTCAACGAAGTCAAATAATATAGCGTAGTCAAAACTAAATTATAACTTAAAAACTTTTGTACTTCATCAACTACTTTATGAACTTGTTAAATGTCTTCGGAAATTATTGAGTGCATAATTTTTAATATGTACAACTACAGTGTAAATTCCATATAACGTCGATTTAACGAGAATCTCCCTAAAACGACGAAATCACATAGCTTTGGCTGGTTTAGCTTGTCTTCCATACAATGATACACTCTTTATAGCATTACAACCACTCTCAATAACGACACAAATTAAATAATAAAAAGTACTTTTTAAGTCGCTAATATTAGTAAAAACTGCACAGCTGTGTACGTTCTTTTGTTCTTTGGTCGCTTTATTATCCTAGCCCGTAATAAACTTGACTTTCGTCATCATACATATCAAACTCTTTAAGAAATCCGTTGTTAGTAGGAGTCTTCGATTAAATATACGTTATCATATTCTTAGTTGCTCACAGATTTTCAAACTGTAAACATGGCAAGTAAGAGAAAATCAAAAAAATGTTTCTAATACAGATTTATCGTAGTTCCATTTAACGATAACTGCGTTCTACTAAGTTCCTAGAGTGTCGTTATAAAGAGTGTACACTGTATTTTAATCGCGTAGGGGAAAGCGTGCTAGAGCCATGTTAGAGCTGTATCGTTATAACACAAAAAGGACGGCTCGACCGCGAAAGGACCACGCTTAATGCTGCTGTATTTCGTATGGTAAGTGTATAGAGAACCTGAGACGCTTTTTTTGGAAATGAGGCATTTCAACTTAGTTCTTTGGTGTGATAATGCATCTGCATTTTGATTCTTAATCGAGGATAGATGTAGATGTCTATGAGCCACGGCATCCACTTGGTGGACTGTGTGCTCGTTTGTTATGCTAATTCTATAAAAAACGAATTTTTTATGACTGTAGACAGGCTCATGAGAATATGAAGAAATAAGTCATCATCATCTTAATCATTACGTCCATCACAAGTCCACCGCCGAAAGGCCTGAGTTCGTTAATGGATATCTGATGAGCTGTGGTAAAATAATAGCCAGGTAATGCCACAAAGGACTCCGAGCCGCCTGCAGCTGTCAACTGCCTGCATTTTTATCAGGTGTCCGTTCTTATAGCTATATTTATAATGTAATGATAAAATTAATAATTTTGACTATAATTAACATAACATTAACATGGTACGTAGTACATTTTGTTCGTGGTAGAGCTTTGTTACAGCTTTATTATTATTATGGCACGAATGGTTCGCCTCGACCGGGGAGGAGCCACGCTCTCACGGAATACCAGCTTAATTAAAGCTGCTGTGTTTCGTACGGTAAGTGTAGAGAACCGAAGACCCTTTTTACTGAAAACGTGGCATTCCATCTTTGTCGTCAGGGGTGACAGCGCAGTCTGCATTTTGATTGTTAATCTAGGGTAGATGTATATGTATATGGACTACAGGCCTGGGTGGATGGACTGTGTGTTTTTAACTTGTTCTTAAAAAAAGGAAAGTGTAGGAATTACAAACAACATCTTTCGCGATATAATTAATTTTTAAATTTTATATTAGCAAACAGACTACGCTGCGGTTGTTGACCTCTGGTAAAATGTGCTCCAATAAATTAGCCGCTGTCTGACGAGTTTATCGCTTTATGAATATATAGGCTTTTCGTGTCACGGCGGAGGGCGCACGTCCGCATAATGAAATTCCGTCGGCTACCCTCCCGGGGAGATTTGTGGGATGACCGGGCGCTCTTGCTTATAAACTGTTTACAGCTTTTTAAAAATGGGACAAATTACGTCAGAATAGGTGTGGTTGATGTTTCACTATTTCGTCATGACCCCGTAGGCAGATATCTGCTGAACTTCTCTGTGTATGGAAGATGATGCAATTGTAAGTTGTATTATCGGGTTGTGTGTTAAACTGAGGGTACCCCAGGGATCAAAACATGTCCCTTTTTTTTGGTTTATGTAAACGATCTTTCTTATATGGTACAAAAATGACAGCTATTTCTTTTTATTTTTTAATTGAGATATTTCTATTTAGATATTTACCGGATGGTAGGACTCCTTTTCTGCCTTTATGAGCCCGTCTGGACAGATACCACTCTGTTACCCGTTGCTGCTGGCAAATAGCGTTTTCTTTGCTTTATTTCGGTCTGACTTCGTGTCAGACCGGAATAAAGCAAAGAAAACGGTCTGCACCGTGTCATTTGCCACCAATTAATTTACAAGATAACAATTTATAATTTGAAAGTTCGACTGTGTTTTTCGAAACTTTTGTTGACTCGAAGCTCCAGTGTGTAGTTGGTAAACTACGCATGTTCCAAATGAAGTTTTGCAATCTTCGCTATTAAAATAAATAGAAAGCTGAGAAATGAATCAACAACTAAATTGGTATACTTTGCTTTCTTTCACTGTATTACGATTTAAAGTGGGGATCTGCAGCTGGATTGGAACCATATATTTAAGAACGTCATGTACTTATGGAAAAATATATATTTATTTAAAAAAACTAACTGTCCCCTATGGAACGAGTCGTAGTGATCCGCTAATATAGCGTACCACTGGTGATGAGAAGTTCCTAAATGCTGAACAAAAAGTTGAGGAACATTTAACATAGTTGTCTGGCTTGGTAGGCGGGTTGGCATCCGTAGTTTTATATCATTTTGAGTTGCTATGAGAAAGATGCTGCTGTCTATCTTCTGTAATATTTTCCTCTGTACCCTTTTCGGCAAACACGGGATGACATTAAAAATTTCAGAATGCCTGGTTGTGTTCATTAATAATACAAATTCACAGTACCTGGAGGATACCTATCTTCTGGAATAAATTTTGGTATTATGGCATATTGAAATGATCACAAGCACCATTCCAGACGAACGAGTTTTACTTATTATAATGAATTCGTCTTCAATTAACGTCATCTTTAATACGTTTTGCTCATAAAATATTTATTATTCCGTTTATTTAGTTTGTCAATGATTATATGATTTATTTAAAAATGAAAACTAATAAAACTCTCACAGCAACCGAGTCTGTGAAGTAAATTAGATAAGAAAAAATCCAAACGAAACCGAATTTATATTTAATTTGATATCAAATCATCCCCCGTAGATTACCTCCTAAGGGGGATATTTGCCACAATTGCTACGCTTGGCATTTGGTTTGGCAACAACGGTTTTTTCTTGTTTTGGATTTTTGAAATCAAATATAATAGTGGAATGTATACTTGTTCCAGGACGAGGAATCTCTGGACTCAACGCGGCCGGTCGCCAACATTACCCACCATAGCATCATGTACGCGCCCAAGTGCCTCGTTATCGTCTCGAGGCAGGACTACATTGACACCTTTCGAGTAAGTGGACTATTATATCTATTCAGATCTACTGGAGAGAGATAATAAATATCGTCACGATAAATGAGCGCAAATATATATTATGTTATTATTATCCAGTGTCCACTTCTTAAATTGATTAATAAAGTAATAAATTTTTTAAATTTGTCATTAGAATAAATGAGAAAGCCACGTAACATAATGTACAAATCGCCTCGATTGAGGCAATAAAAATTTTTGGGTTTCCGTATCTCAAAATTTTAATTTAAAATTTTAGGAATACTTTTTTTCAGAAACGGGTCGTGACAGAAGTTGAAATTAGTAATAATAATCTTGATGGGTGTGAAAAAGTGCAAACTTTTAAAAAATAAAAACAATCAAAAGCCATTTATGTCATATATTATAATATTTTTATACTCCCTAACTCATCAAAACCTGTAGGTGTAGGGTATTTCCCGTAGACCTAGAATCGTGAAATTTGGCAATAAGCAAGTTTTTAAGTACAAGTAAAGGAAAACGACCGAAAATGTGGTTGTTATATCACAGAATTTTTTTTCCATTGCAAACTGACATTTGTAGTTGCAGAACCGAGCGTTATAGGACTGATGTATGTCAGAAAATATTTTTCAAATGCAAAGTTTAGTTTTTCCTTCAATCAGGCTTACCTTTTTAAAGCAATATTCGGTGCTTCGCTTAGCTATGATCCCGGGATTGATGAACTATCTACATGCATAGTTAAGATACAGAACCTTCAGGGCGCGAGTCTTATTTGGACCTCGCCCATTCGTCATTTTTCTTACCTTAACGTAAATCATCATCCGACACGCATTGGATGGATGGCAGCTAATTTATACATGCCGTAAACCTCTCAGAAGCTAACGGAGGTTTGAACCCAGCTGTGGAACATACATTAGCTATAACTTTATTTTATTTTTTTATTATTACTTAAAGAATGTCTAAACGAACACAAGATTTTGCTCGCATACATTACCAGAGAATGATGAGTATTTTTATTTGTTTATTTATTTATACAATTTATTGTACTAAAGATACAAACGTCGGACTTAATGCCATATGGCAGGTATTTTCTACCAGTCAACCGGAAACTTAATGGGAGATGTGTGTACTGCAGTGGGCTAGGATGAAACCTAAAATTGATAAATTTCGCACATACACATACACCCCCCCCCCACACACACACACCCACACCGCACACATACATACTCGTAGCTCAAACTTAATTAAATATATATATATAAGGATCTAATAGATTAAATATTATAGATTATTTATATATTTATGTGTCAGATGAACCCAAATAATGTTTACTTTTGTTTTAAAAATCCACTTGTTAGGAGATTTTCTTATTGCTAGTAGGAGCGCATTCCAGAGTCTTACGGCTGTAACAACGAAAGAGTTTGAGAGGAAACCAGTACGGTACGAGGGAGTTTGGAGTACGAAATTGTTACGAGAGCGAAGATTACAATCATGGGAAGAACCCGGGTATTCAAACTTACATTTCTAATACTCCGGGGCCAATGGATCGTTAAGAATATTGAACAGTGCTAAGAATTCTAAGGCTCCTGCGTTGTGGGATATTTAACCATTTAAGTTGAGAGCGATAGAAAAAGACGTGGTCATACTTTCGAAAACCGTAAATGAAACAGATACAGTTGTTGAGAAGCCGATCCAATTTATTGACCAAGTATTTGTCTGCATCTAAGTGACATACATCGGCATAATCAAACTTAGGAAGAATAAGCAATTTAATTAGAAGTTTCTTCGTACAAGGCGGTAAAATATTTTTATATCTGTACAATCGTCTCAGCGTAGTACAAACTTTACGGCTAACTTCCTCAACATGACTGCACCAAGTAAGTGAACAATCTAAGCTTAATCCCAAGTCCCTAACATGAGAGCTGTACGGAATTACATCGCTATTATAAATCAGTGGATCGAATGATGTATGATTAAGTTTACCTAATTGATGTTAGCTGCTTGGCATTTGCTTGGATTAACAGTGACCCCGTACCTTCTTGACCAATTAAGAATCCAGTTAAGATCGGAGTTAATCACGGTTACAGCATTATTCATGGTAGTAGCATCGGCATGAGCACACAGTTGCAAGTCGTCGGCATACATATGGTAAAATTAATATATTTATTGGAATATTCAATGTCTGTTTTTGAACATTGTTTGAGAAAGAGGTACCACTATTTTTGTTAGGACGGTATTTTGACACACCTCGGCACTGGTTTTTACACCTTTGTCATAGAAAAATACCACAGTTAAGCCTGAGTATGAGACTCCAAGCCAAACCATGAGTGACGAAGGATAATGTGCGCGTTGAACCCTCAGAATACGCGTGCTGGCTTCCTCACTGCTGTGGGCATACACCTTATCATTTTGTTTATTATAACTTTCTTCGATGTTAAAAATGTTTTCATTCGAAAACAAAATTTCGCGGTATTTCTTTTCCGCGTACCGCCATAACAAAGCGCGGAATCTACCCAGCCTAATTTTTTTCAAACGCTCGTTCAAAAAATGTCCGGTCTTCTTGAGATAAGCTTGTAGTCCTAGGTCTTCATTGATCACTCTTTTGACCGTGGTTCTGCTTAGACCCATCTGAAGAGCTAAGATTTTTTATTTAAGAACAAGATTTCGTTGGATGGCGCGAATCAGTACTTTGTTGATCGCGGGTGTCCTAACTGTACGAGTTTGCCCGGTCCTCTTAAGATCTTCGTAGCTTGAATCTTTAGTGAATCGTTTAACACTGCTATAAACAAATCGTAGGGTTATTTTCAATTTTTGTAGAATATTGAAAATTTCTTGCTTCTTCCGTGCAACGCGATAACCGCTACCCTCTTCTGCTACGAGTATCTTCTTTCTTCGACCACTCCATATTAAAAAATTAATGTCTTTTCCATTTTCGGCAAGCGCAAGCGTTACATTTTTAAAATTGGTGGAGTTCATCTAGCTAGTATTCAATTTTTTTTAAATAATAGGGTTTTGACAGAACTTATGACCCGACTAAGTATTTTTGGGGCTTTCAATAAAATTAATTACAACGTTTGTCGCTGTAACATTACAGAAGTTTTTAAATAATATTATTAACAAAAGCTTTTAGAAGATTTTTTGATAATGTCGCATCTGCCTTATTGGTCTAGTGGTCGTCATTGCGATTGCTAAGCATTAGGTCCCAGGTTCGAATTCCGGGTCGAGCTAAAACCACCGATTGCGGTTTTTAGTAGCAGTGACGTTAGAAAATTAGCTTTTGGCGCTCGCAGAGAGTACCAGCGTAAAACAGCAGCTTCATAGCTGCTGTGTTTCATTTGGTGGTGTCTCATGGTGTTATTTATTCTATGATATACAGATTATATAAGATTAAGGCTGCAATATCGTAAACAAATTCCTAAGGCTTCCACCCTTAATTGGATAACTTCGGATACCGATGTACTCGTACGTAAATGACGTTGAGTATTCTACTTAATTAAATTACACCGTGGTATAATTTAAATTATTTGCTTTTCATAGATCATTTCATGGAGTAATCGGCTCAAATTTATGGAATTCAACGAAGCAAATTGTATACTTCAGCAATTTTCTCAAACATCCGTCTTGGGATAGCGAGCGAATCAAAAACGACGTAGGAGTTTTGTTCCTTACTAAGGAATTGGAACTGAATTATAGGGTTGCTGTTGTTACGTTGAGCTTCGACTGGATTGATGGAGGTGTTCCCAGTTTTGTTACTGGATGGGGCAGGCTTGGTGTTACGATAACTGGACCTATTTTGGTTAGTTGCGTTTTTGTAAATATACTCTATTAATATTTATGTATCCACAATTACAATAAGTCGCTTTCCATGTAATTTTGCCATCTTAATACCTGCATCCTGGCCCTTTCCTTGTTCTTTGTTTCCTTATTATTCTTGTAATGCTACTGTTATCATTACCACATCGTTACAGCCCCTCACGAGTCCACTGCTGAAATGGATCTTTCCCAAGGAATGTCAATAAGCGCGGTTCTGATCTTCGATTGATTACAGGTGGCTCAAAACCGGTGGCTAATAACTCAACACTAACTCAAAAGAGAAACCTGATTCCAATTATTACGTAGGTCATGAAAACCTAGTTAAAAAGGCTTTCGAATTGCATAAATAGTTAAATAGTTATGTAATAATTTACTTTCCAGATAATGTACCCTTATCCCGATGAACTGCAACTTCTTTATCTGGAAACAATGTCTCCTCAACAGTGCGCCGCGGCTATATACGAAGCTGCAGCAACGTGGAGCTCCTCACTCGTTTTAGATTCGGAACTAGAAATTTGTACCTTTCACTCTGTCAACCATGGGTTGTGCTATGTGAGTATTTTATCAAGTCAGTGTCCGTAATAACTTGCTTGTAAAAAATAAATTAAAAGTTACTGGCTATATTTGTTCTACTGCTTGGCCTTTTCTTATTTCTTGGCAGTTTTCACATGTCTTCAAAATATGTTTGGTATGAAACATCTGTTGGCGCGCCTTCGCAGTACAACCGACTTGTACACCGTAGCGGCAAATGACATGACGCTCTTTTGGTGTTGAAAGAAATAGATGATCTCCCGCTGGGCAAGGTGTTCAGCCTGTGGGGCGGCCAATGCTGCATGTGTTATTTTGGAGCTGTTCGATATATAGCGCATTAACTTCAGAAATTTGATAGCGTGATTTAAGCCTCCGTGCGTTTCGGTAGTGGCACAACGACAGCGCCGCCACAACAACCCCCGCTCAGACTGGAGGTCGATAGTGCAGTCCGATGCCGGTGCCTCCTTAATGCAGCTGGTGAATGCATGCTGTGTGCGTAAGGGCAAGTTACACCGATGCGAACGATATGCCAGTATGTAATGCATGCTGTACTACGCAAGTAATGCCGTCGAGAACGATGGGCGGGAGCAAGTACCAGAAGACTGTCTAATAAATCTGCCGTAAGTCAAGATGAAGACAAATTAGACTTGCTTGCAGGCGAAGACTGCAGTAGACGATTCTTGGGAGTGAATGGTATGGTTTCTTGAGGATGATGACGAAGGCTTGAAGTTGTTATATTCGAAGGTTGTTGGTTGCGTGTTCACATCACATTGCATGGATACCAGTTTAGCGAGATGTTCAGCACGGGGAGCGCCGAATTCTCGATGTGTTATTTTGGAGCTGTTCTATATATAACACATTAACTTCAGAACTTTGATGGTGTGCTTTAAGCTTCGACGCGTTTCACTAGTGGCGCGACGACAGTGCTGCCACACTCCCTTATGCCGTCATACCCTACGCCTACGCCACCGCTCCTGACTTCCTTGTCTGTGCGCGCCCCAATTACTTCGTTGCTGCTATTCGACTATAGATACTTGAAGCGTTAACTTTGTATTTGTTTATTATTAAAATTTTATTTGCTTTGCTTTACTTTCCGTTATTGGTTTTCATTAAATGTTGTTATAATTGGAGGTATATTAAAAAATCAATATTTAGGGTAAATCTGGCAGCCCGTTAATATCCAGGAAGACGGGGCACCAGATAGGGATAGCATCGTGGGCTCATCCCTGCGCTCGAGGTGTTCCCGACGTTTTTGCAAGAATCATCAGCTTCAAAAACTTTTAATTTCCTATATTAATAAGTTACCAATTAAAGTCTTATTGTATGTACTTTTATAATACATAAATTATCAATATATTGTATTATTAAAAACATTAATTTATGAAGTATTCGGTATGGATTTCTATCGTGGAATTAGACGTTAGATGGAGACAATAATATACTTAAGCAAATTGGTGAATTGTGTATCACACTAAGGCAATTATTTCTGTCAGTAATGAATCTTGCGATATATCAGTGATAGTCTTGATTTGTGTTAGAGTGAGTACATAATCGAAATTATTTTGCCAATCGTTTAAAAATACTGAACTACCATCAGAATCAGTTCCTGTTGCTTCCAGTTCCGCCAAGTTTCATTATTGCTCTAAATCCATGTAAGATGTATCAAAGTTGAAATTGCTTGTTTGACCTGTCCAAAGTCAGGACCGGACTTATGTTAGGTCTAAGTAACACTTATTTTTATACAAACTGTGCATGGTGAAGTTTTCTTCGTATTGTTCCTTAAAACTTTTTATAATTATTCTCAGACGTGGTCCTTCACTGCTGGCCGTTTGAGGGAGCTTTAGATCCATGGATGGATAGGGCTATGCTCGGGGTTTCTCTCCGTGATAAACTTAGCGATGAGGATATCCGCAGTAGGACCAGAGTAACAACAAAGCCCACGGATTAGTAAGCTGAATGAGCAATGGGCAAATATAGCTAGAAAAACCAACAACCGATAGAGAAAAATGGTTCTTGAATGGCAGCCTCGTATCGGTAGGCGTAGTGTGGGGTGATCCCCCACTAGATGGAGTTACGACCTGGTAAGACCTGTAGGAAGTCGATAGATGCAGGTGGCTCAGGACCGTGCTTTTTGGCATTCTTTAGGGGAGGCCTAGGTTCAGCAGTGGGCTTGCAAAGAAATGTAAGGATGAACTAATTTTATAAAGTCCACTACTCAAAAATTTGGTACTTCGAACCGGATACTCTGTGTAATAAGAATAAAAAATGACTTGCTAATAATTAAGTAGTGTCTAGTGAAGTTCGATGATAAATGAGATATAAACGCCCATTTTCGCCGTGACTTGTCATCAATCATTACAAGATATTTTAAATAAATTTGTGGAAGCGGTTTATATTTTTGGACGGTGTAAATGTTTTTATATGGTTTTCCAAATCACTCAAGTGCCCGACACGTAGTATGGCAATAATACAACAGCGTGTGTACAGCATGAAGCCACGCGGCACGCTCAGCCGAACGCTCTCCACAGAAGCTGTATCTAAAGCCTGTACAGGGCGTGTGAAGCAATGGCATTCGGCATACATTTTGACGGCCCCAACCAAGGCCAGGTACACCGATCGGGACCCGTTGATGCCTATATTGTTATGTATATTATATGACGAGTGACAGTTTTTTTTAAATATGTAGAACTACATTAGATCAGTGCCACGCAAGTCAGTGCTACGTACGTGATGGCCGATCGAAAATCTGGAATCACTGCCTAGATTTTCTTCGGATGGTGGAGGTGCTAAACCACGCGTCCGACAGCGGTACATATTTGTAGTGTATATATTGTAGTTTTAGCTCAACGAAATACAATAGCGTGTGCAAAATTTTTTTAACAAACCGAATACATATAATATCTGTAAATCTAACATATTTTTTTTGTGCCGAATGTAATATGTGCCAAATTAATATTTAATTTTCAAAGAAATATTTTTATTGTATTGATATTTTTTTTGATGAATATAGATACATATTTTGAGATATAGTACTCAGAGCCCTAACATAGTAAGCTACTATATTATACTAATGCTGGAAACCCTATGCTTACCACAAATCCTTTTCCGATGCACACTTAAGTACAGTCACAGGTTGCGTATGAACCCTTTCAATGTTAAAATTATTACTTAAATGTTAAACTGATTCGTAGATAATATTTTAGACAGCTTTGGTATTTAAGCGCCTAAGCGAATGCTGTAAATTCTCGTAGTATGCGAGAAAGTGATACGCGAGTAGAGAGGTTTCCATCCCCGCCGGCACCAACGGAACATTTTGTTGTAATTTTAATGCTGATTTACCACGTGCTTGGCGATGAAGGATAATTACGTGGGTAATTCGGCATGCCTAAGCAATAAAACATTACAAGATCATGTGTAAAAACGACCCTCTCAGAAAAAAAAGAAGTCCTGTAAGAAGAAAAGAAGCCTTGGGGCGCATAACAGGCTGTTACATTAAACACATTCATTGATGGAATCAGGCGTTACTTTGCGGAAATTCATTATAATAAAGATATTCAAATACCAGCGTGAAATAATAGCTTAATGCTGCTGTATTTCATATGGTGAGTGTAGAGAACCGGAGACCCCTTTTTCTGGAAACGAGGCCATCTTAGTCGTCACGGGTGACAACGCATCTGCATTTTAATTCGTAATTGAGGATAGATGTAGATGACGATGGACCACAGCAACCACTTACCATTAGGTGGACTGTGTGCTCGTTTGTTACCCTATCCTATAAAAAAAAGATATTAAAATTTAATTCGCAACCATCCGCTTAATTAAATACAATGATGTGTCTTACCTGGATTGAAGAGCACCTCCAGCTAATAGCGGTCAGGCGCCGTAGGGTCTACATCGCCTGAGGACGCCTTGTGTAGAGGCGAAACATGTGTCGTATTATCGTCGATGGTGTCTTTCCTGGAATAGTGGTGTTGGGAGTAGTGGTGCCGGGAGTAGGGGAGTTGGGAGTAGTGGTGCTGTGACTAGTGGTGACGGGACTAGTGCACGCAATTGAGGGAGGGCGTGAGGTGCTCTTCAATCCAGGTAAGACACAGCATTGTATTACATTAAGCGGATGGTTGCGAATTAAATTTTAATATCTTTACTTATTTTATAAATTGTATTACCTATATATGACTATGGTAACTTACTTCGAGTCACTATAATGAGTATGGTTGCTTCCAGTTTCCAAAAGTTCGTCATCGCTTTCACCCAAATACCTTGAGTCCACCGGGGAAGCTGCTACCTCTCTTCCTAAAATGTCGCGCCTTCTTGTCTGGATACAAAAAGAAATTAGCTTTGTTTCTAGAAATGTATCTTCATTATGTTGCCTCAGTACAAACAACATACAATAAAAACACTATAATTATCTTTCTCTTCAAACCGGATCAGTAGTATGTGTATAGGAGCAGAAACTATCTAGATAGACAGACCCATAGACAGAAAAGCATAAATATATATACTATTATTTTTTTAAAGAAATACGACAGGTTGTTATTCTTTAATTTACGACTTTTCATGCAAGCAAAATAGGTCCACACTTTTATAATAAACAAATTTAAATTTAATGACATTCCTACCTTCAAAATGCTTTGCGGTGTCCCTGCACCACTTCTTTCATTGTATTTATATCCGGGGCTCTGTACCTCAGGCATGTCCAGTAGGGTGGCCATCTCCTCGCTTAGCATCTCACTCGCTTTGTACGTGCTGGGCTTTGGAGTTTTCGGACTTCCCGTTATGTCGAATTTCGCACGCTTTGATGGCGTCGATTCACTGTCAGCTTGTTCGGAAGAGAATAAGCTAAAATAACAAAAACATTGGCTTTACGATATAATAAGCTGATTTGAAACAAACCGCGACATTATGTTATAAACAGATATAAGTACCTACAAATATAAGTACAATTCAAAATATTTTTTTTATGTGGGATTGTGCTCTGTGCTTGCGGGAGAATTCGTTACTCCATTTTGTGCTGGCGATGTTAGTAAAGTATGATCAATATGGTATGACATAAAGATCTTTTGGTTTTCAATAGATGGCAGTATAATCAAATTAAAAACAATAAAAAAATGCATCTGCCACCCCACCCGCCAGGTGTGTCAATTACGGCAAATAGCCTATGTTTTTGTAACGACGATTTTTGTAACGATTCAAATTCAAATCACTTTATTTTCGGACAACATAGATCCATAAGGGTTAGTAATTAAATATATAATAATAAGTGTGAAAAATAAACATAAAAATCTACACTTGGCATGTAAAAACGACTTTAACTGTTAAGGTACTTACCTTTTTGTTCGAATTAATTTGGGAGTGCAAATAAAAGGTGTGTTTTCAATCTCCAAAGCCCGCTTTAAGCCCTTCCTCATTTTTGGCTTATTAAACCACGTTTCACTTGCATTGTCTATCGTGTCCTGATACAAAAGTATATTGAATTAAAACCATTTCACAGGTTACTTCTTATTTTGTAAGAATTAATCGATTGTTAAAAACGAAAGAAGATTATTTCAAATGTATCTCCAATATTAAATATTATATTGCTTTAAATTAAAATTACAGCCTATAAACATATCACTGCTGAGCACAGGCCCCTTAAACCCGCTGCTCACGCTGCTTGAGTGCGTTGCGGACTGGATACATGCAGAATCTCCCACGCCGACCACGCAGTAATTCGACAATTTTAAAAACATCTACTATTTTTATTTATATTTTTTAACCTGTGAAAATTGAACGTTTTGTCTTTACCCCTTTTCTTACAATCTTTCTTCCTCTTTCACGGTTTGTCATTCTCTTTTAGATCAAGAGCGAGTTTAGTGACATCGTAGTGTGTCATTTTCCTTAACAAAAAATCACTTCGTATAAATTTTACGGTGTAGGCGAACCCACGTTCATCAGTGCACAGACTGATGGTGATTATGAATTGAATGGTTCTACAGACTTGAAAATTGTAAATTCTTCTATATTTATTAAAAAAAACACACCAATTTACCTGTATAAATGATGATTTATACGTAAATGTGTTTTTAGGAGATCTTGCTGTCACGTAGACGGACATCGGTTTTGGTACAATTACTGGAAACACAAATAAAATTTACCAAATTATTCATAATAGATAGACATGAGCCGTGGTAGCTCAGATGGTTAGCGCTCGCTGTAAATTTCACAATACGCGAGCAAACCGGGTTCGATCCCCGC
>DWHP01000909.1:0-17573 GCA_018247895.1 Parnassius honrathi
GTGTGTGTGTGTGTGTGTGTGTGTGTGTGTGTGTGTGTGTGTGTGTGTGTGTGTGTGTGTGCGTGTGTGTGTGTGTGCATGCGCGCGCGCGCGCGCGCGCGCGTGTGTGTGTCTTGCTATTACAATTTTATACGAGTAGTATTGCAGGTGAAAGTTATATAAGAATTTATGTTTAAGTCTGAATACTAAGAAGGTTTTCAGTTTCATTATAAGTTAATTTAGGTAATTATTGACAGCTTTTTTACAGTCTATTTTATTAAAGTGATAAATGTCTAATGTTTTATTTAGTTTATTATATAAGCGTGGTCCTAAAAAATTAGGCACTTTGTGGGCATATTGTAACATGTTTAACACAACTACACAATATATGAAAGTGTAAAGAATTGTGCTGATTAATGCATATTTGTAGATCATTATAGTCAGTTAGTCAGTCAGTCAGGTAACTTTAATATCATTCTTTTGAACTTTGTGGGTGACAGAGCAAAAGTATCACTTCTGTAATAATTAACTAAGAGACGGCGTAGAGCTCACGCTTCAGAGTTTATTTTATTTACACATCTATTTTACATCTCGTGGTGAAATAACGTCACAACAGTCATAATAATCACACTATGACTCGTACTGACACCATAAAAGACCTAGCGGTTATCTGATCAAAAGCTCACATTCCACGCCCAAGTTTGTCAAGTAATTTTTGACGTTAAAATTTAATAATATGGATCTTATGTTATCTGAAATAAATTAATAATAAATAAATAAAAATAGAAACGTCTTTAAAATCGCAATTTAACATAACATCAGGTCATAAAATTGAACCGTAGCGAAAAGGTGTACATCGTCTTGCCCTAATAATTACAAAACTGTTAGCCTTAGAGACATATGTGAAAAGTCATTGTTTTACTTAAATAGTCAGCTTTGGTGACAGTAACAAACTGTTTTGATTTCATCGCTTGCTCGAGTATACATGGTTGTATTTCTATTTATAATTTTACTAGGGAAGCTCAAACGATTTCCAACGATAACAGATTAGAAATTGCATCTAATTTTCTCTAAATTATTATCAAATGTGTTTATAGTTACTCATTCCCATTCTCGTATCGTTATAAAACTCCTTTGCATAACACTATAATTCATAATAAAGGGTAGAAAATTCGCCCAAACCACTTCTCTAGATTTATTGAATGAACACCATCTGTAACTAATAACAATTCCGCTCTCATTAGGAGACTAGGCTCCAATAGATCTGTTCTTGACCATGTTACTCACAACAACATAGATATTATATAGGGCACACAGCACTACTCTAGCGCGACCGGCTGAGCACTCAGCTCACTGTTATGAACTTGAGGTTTTATCAGTACCGTGCGAGTAGTCACCAAAACCGGCGCTCTGTCTCCTTTCTAGCTCTAAGGGCTACTCGCTGACACAGACGCTTTACGTCAAACCAACCGTGTTTTCTGACACTAGACACAGCCCCATCCGATTTATTTTTACAGAATTATTGTGGCAAACGAGCACACAGTCCACCTGACCTGTCACTACACGTTAGCCTTTTTTATAGGATAGGGCGAAAAACAAACACACAGTCCATCTGATTGATGGTAAGTGGTTACTGTGGCCCATAGACATCTACATCAATCCTCGATCACGAATCAAAATGCAGATGCGTTGTCACCCGTGAGGACTAAAATGGAATGTCTCTTTTCCAGTAAAATGGATCTCCGGTTCTCTACACTCACCATACGAAACACAACAGTATTAAGCTACTATTTTACGCTGGTCTTCTGTCAGAGCGTGGTTCTTCCCCGCTTGAGCTAACATATTCGTGCTACAATTATACTACTAATATAGCTGCAGCATGGCTCTACCCCGTAAAACGGTCGCTACTCGTAAACCTACGCAGATGCAAGTAAAAAGCTCCGAGATATTATATATAACCGGAAATGGTTCCCATGTTCAAATTGTCATTTAAAAAATTAATTTTTTAATCTATATTTAGTTATAAATAAAACTAAATTGTGTGTCTGATATATTGAAATAAATACCTTCTATTAAGCTCAGTGTTTTTTTTTTGAATGCTTAAGATATAAACATTTTTAAATTGTCTGTCTGTCTGTCGAGAGCAACGCTAGGAAGAATCTAGGCTATGTTTTATCCAAAAAACTGGAAGAATTTTTTCGGAAAAATTGAAAAATAATGCAACGTTAATAGATACTATCTAAGGGGGTGGGTCGGTATTATATTACCAACCCACCCCGGTTCCGCTTACAGAATAGAATATATAATACTCTATTCTATTGCTACTTCCTTCAAATAACAATGATGAAACTTAATTATGCCACATTGCACAATAATGCATCATTTCAGTAAATACAAAGCCCTGTGGTGCATCCGTTGTGCTACCTACACGCAAGTGTCGATCATTTATCTGTTTGTTGACGCGAAGGTTATCTTTTCTTTGAAATGCACGTTCATTTCGAAACACTAGAGGCTTAGTTATTATGACACGCATCATAATATATCAGTTAGGAAGAACATTTTAACTATTTGATTACTATTGTTAGAATAATAATTATTATAATATACCTATACTTAAAGTGAGCAATTTTTGTATATAAGTATAGACAAAGTTGCCAGACATCCTTTATCTCAAATACAAAAATTGATCTGGTCCCATAATTTAGATAAAAAAGCAATATCGCGCCTATTCGACCTTACCTCTGCTAGTTGAGGACAAAGAGTTTAACACTGAGAAGACGCGCGATGTTAGAGAGACAAATTACGTTACATTGCGTATATTAACATTGTTTTTTTTTATGAATAAATGTCACTTCTGATACCATAATAGCATTTTATTGAAAAAAATATCATATCAATTTTTTTTATCCTGTCCTTTATAATATAATCTTATCGAATCCTCTAAAACATAAAACGGAAGCTGGCAACTCTAAGTATGGGTTTTCAGTAGAAACCGGATGAATATGTACATACAAATTTTTGCTTTAACCGTTTTTTGTTTGCTATTATCATGATATTTGGGGCGAAAAAAATGTAAAGTTTATTTTCCATATTTTTCAATAATTCAAAGTTAAGCTCATATTTATTTATAAGTGTAAGAGCCATGCTCCACTATATAATGGTTATCGTACGATTGGGTCAGCTTGACCGGGGAAGAACTACGCTCTCACGAAATACCAGCGTAAAATAGCAACTCAACGCTGTTGTGTTTCGTATGGCGAGTGTAGAGAACCGCAGATCCTTTTTACTAGAAACGAGGCATTCCATTTTAGTCATCAGTCCTCACTTAACATCAGGTAGACTGTGTGCTCTATGTTACTCTTACTTTCCAAAAAAGAATTACAAAAAATTGTGTTTTGTGTTACGGAACTTCATTGTGCTCTGAACAAATTTTTTTTTATTTTGAGTTAAGGTGATATTAGGTTCTTAGTTCTATTTTTTATAGGATGAGGGTGACAAGCATCGCACAGTCCACGTGATGTTAAGTGGTTGTTGTGGCCTATAGACATCTATCTCTATCCTCGACTAAGAATCAAAATGGAATAGATGGACTACTAGATAGATAATAGATGGACTGGAATGCCTCACTTCCAGTAAAGGGGTCTCCGGTACTATACACTCGCCATACGAAACACAGCAGAGTTAAGCTGCTATTTTATGCTGGTATTCTGTGAGAGAGTGGTCCTTCTGCGGTCGGTCCGACCTATATGTGCTACAACTATACTACTAATATAGCAGCAGCATAGCTCTACCACGTATAAACATTGTAAGTGTAACCTAAAATGAACCAAGTGACACGCTTGGAGTTAAAAGATTAGCTGAATAGTATAAGTTCATCAACAAACGGTGAAGCAGAAGATCCCGTGGCTGAGTCAATTGAACAAAAAATAAAAGATTGAAAAAAAAAAAGGATTTGACATGCTAAAGAAAATTAATATGATACTATGTGATAGATTTCTGATCTACCAAGCAAACCTAGACGTACCCCACTCGCTTGTGAAATTGTTTCCATTTAGGTATGTATGCTCCAGTCACTTTCCGTGACGTTGTAAGTTCCTTCAGTCTGTATAAAATGTTGTTTGGATCAAACAGAAGGAGTTTTATATTGAAAATTTACAAAATAACATATAATTGAGGAGGCAACAATAACGCTCCTAAGACTAAGGTCAAGTAACATTGGTTTTTATTTTTCGGTGGTTCGGTATTGTAAATATTTAAAGTTAACAGTTATACCATATACGTCCCACTGCTAGGCACAGGTCTCCTCTCATTTCTGAGAGGGTTTTAGGACAAGGAAATACCCGCCGCGCTGCTCCAAAGCGTGTTGACGAACTTCACATGTCTTCGAAATATTTTTTCTTTTTTTCGGATATGCAGGTTTTCTCACGATTTTTTCCTTCACCGCCGAGCCGAGAATTTGGTAAATCAGCATAAGTGCTGATTTTAAGAAATTGCAATTAACAATTTCATTGGTGCCGGCGGGGATCGAACCCGGTATGCTCGCGTACTGTGAAATTTACAGCGAGCGCTAACCATCTGAGCTACCACGGCTCTATTGTAAATGTTATTTATTGTGTTCATTATTCCTATAAATTTATTTTTTTAGTAATTAAAATATATTTCTGTCCATAATGATTTCTTATATTTACGCGAACACTACACATTTATATAATACTAGTTTTTACGGATACCTATTATCGCGTCTATTTAACTTTTCATATACCCGACGTTTCGTGCACTTTACAGCATCCATGGTCACGGGGGGGGGGGGCTGAAGTGTTACATGTCGAGATGTTATAGTTAACCGCGGTTACCACAGATCAAAATAATTAATTTTTGTTCCTATCTACGCAGTATAAACTTATAGTATCTTAAAGTATTGCAGTTGTATGCTTGAGTTGGAATTTAATTTTATTAATAATAAGATCCCAAGCAGATGGTAGCACCCGACCATCTCCTCTATTGAAATTAGGATGTTTTTTGATTTCAATAGTCTCGCGAATCATCCTTGGAATTAATCGGTGTTCTTTAGCGAGGATTTGTGGTCTTTAAAATCTGATTTAGTGAAGGGCCCGATCCTGTACGTATTCACAGACTATGTATATTATGGAACATCTCAGTCCCCCCGTGCGTGACCTTAGGTGCTGTAAAGAGCTCGGAACGTCGGGTATATAAAAAGTTAATATACGAGGTAAAATAAATCCGTTAAAATAGTTTTATTTATTCTGTCCATATTATATGTAAATAGCATTTTGTAATTTTTAAACCATATTTATCCGAGTCCTAGCTCTCAGGAAGGTACTGCTGTCCATCTTCTATTTCAGTTAACTCTGTCGCCACTCAAGGGTGGATATGGGGTAGGCACGTTTATACCGCGAATACGTTGTACTGTACCGATCTATTCCGATACAGCCTACCAATAGTCCACTGCTGAATATAGGCCTCCCTCTCACAGACTGTCTCATAGGGGGGACATTTGCCATAGTTAGCAGGCGCGTCAATCGCAGTTTTTTATTAAGGTACGTGAGGGTAATATGGTTACCTTAACTTTGCCACCCTATAAAATCAAATTTAGGAAGAGGACAGAGATAAAAACAAAATCGTATACCATAACTAATATATTAATAAAAAACAAACAAGCTCTGGCAATAATTAACACTTCGAAAAATCCACTTAAAAAAACTTTCTACACTACACCGTACTTAAAACTACTTAAATATTTACTATAATACCAACCGTCAAGATGGCGTCGATAAAGCAGCGCCCTTTTGACCCTTTATCATTTCATTGACCGATGAAGAGCTGTCGTATCACAGAGCCATGTATTCAAAGAAGGCTGTAAATTTCTGAGTTATAAGAAAGTGACCATATTAACCGGATGACCATATTTACCTCACGTACTATATTTTTGGTTGTTGTCAATGTAATATTTTGAGTTGTTGTCAAGAAAGATTCTGCAACCTATCATCTTTTTTTATTAACTGGCTTTATGGCTGTGGGTTCTAGTTCTTCTGAGCTCATCGTTTCCTTCGGAATCTTCATTTTATATTCTTTTTCTTCACAATATGCTGATGCGTCACATTGCGAAGCCCTTGAGAGATTTTGATGACATCTCAACCTAGCGGACAGTCGATGACGACAGCCACTCACGTTCCTAGGCGCCCAAGCGATCAAAATTACTTGAGGTTATATCGACATCAAATCACTTGTTTCGTCGTTTTCTTTAATACATATTTCGCACGCGTGGACACTTAATTCACAAAATCGCATCACTTTTACGAATCAAAATCCACTTCAAACCATTATTCAAGCGACAAAATAAGAGCGACAATTCGTCCACGGCCAAGTTCCCGCCAAAACTCCAGCCTATCATCTGTTTCATCCCTCTGTCGTTATTAATACACAAAAAGTTATATATGCGCGTATTTCTTAGACCAAAAAAGACAAAACAAACTTCGCATACTGATAAACACGATGTCAGCGGATACAATGCACTCTCACGTGCGTTCTCGTACAAATAATTATTACTATCTACATCTTATCCGTACGTCTGACTCAACATTAGAGAGCGTAGGAAGTGAGATTTGACCTTGGGATATATCTCGAGAGAGTCTTCTGTATACACGCTTATTAATACAACTCGCGGCACGTAACCCTAGCGCTGAACGAAACTTGGAGCTGTACAGGGGACGGAATGCCACAGAAGAGGCAATCAGCGCGTGCAAACGATACGCACAGTCATACACAAGCATAATGCGCCTAACAACCAATTATGCGCAATAACGGTCACACCTTGACTTTCGTGTCGCGAGTTGTACTCTAAGTACCTATCTTTTTTTATACAAATTTTTTTGGTTTTTGGTAAAATATGGGTGATAAAAAAGCACACAGTCCACCTGATGGTAAATGGATGCTATGGCCCATAGACATCTACATTTTATCCTCTTTTAAGAGTCCAAATGTGGAAGTGTTACGTGGTAGAGCCACGCTACAGCTATATTATAGTCTGTAGCACGACTGAGTTGCTCGACCGGCTCAGCACCACCCTCTCACAGAATGCCAACGTAAAATAGCAGTTTAATGCTGCTGTATTTCATATGGTGAGAGTAGAGATCCAGTGATGCTTACTGGAAACGAGGCATTCCATATTAGTCCTCACGGATGACAACACATCTGCATTTTGATTCTTATTCGAGGACAGATGTAGATGTCTATGGGTCACATCATCCACTTGCTATTAGGTGGACTGTGTGCTTGTTTGTCAGTTTTATTATATAAAAAATATGCAATGACACCTCTGAGGACGAAGATCGAATGCCTCGTTTCAAGTAAAAAGGGTCTCCAATCTCTTCACCATACGAAACACAGCATTAAGCTGCTATTTCACGCAGGTATTCTGTAAAAGCGTTGTCCTTTCCTGGCCGAGCCGACGCATTCGTGCTACAATCATAATATAGGTGCAGTGTGGCCCTGCCACGTATAAATTCGTTCATGATTTTATTGGAGAAAACCATAAAGCCGCGATGTAAGAATATCCACTACCTCCTATCATGTCATGAGAGTCAGCGAAAATAAAAATAAAAACCGTTGCCAACCCGCTTGCCAGGCATCTATGGGGGAGGTTTGAGTTCAGCTGTGATTAAGTATTTGATAGGCTACAATGGTAAAATATGGTAATATAATAGACATAGATAAATAATAAAGATAAGTGATTAGTTATGAAGCTTACAACACATCCTCGTATCCCACTACTTCCTTCACCAACACGCATTGTTCTAAACACTTTATGTTGCAACTTTGTATGCGGGCGTGAATTTGATTGTAATCTTGAACATTACTGACTTGCGTACACACGTTATATGAAGTTTCAATTTCGTAAGATGAGCCGCATCGCTGATTTTTTAATTAGTTTTAGATTATTAAAAATTTAAATAGTTTGGTTGTTTATAAATTAGTAAAATGTATATATTACATAGTTAATTATCATTATTGTTTTTTTTTTATTCTATATTGCTACATCTACCACAAATTCTCACCACCTCATAGGTTGATTGATAGAGAAAGCCATCAGGCATTAGGTCCGCGATTGTATTCTTTTAAACAGAGAATACTTACTTGTTCAGGTCCATTTATTGAATGCCCGATTTCTATAAGTAAAAGCCGATTACAATAATATTAAATTACCTAAAGTAATATTGCTTACTTGCAACCACATCATTCAATTGCGTCTTAACCTAATCATTTTTCCGTTAGGTACCTACATGCGTATAATTTTAACTCATATACTACATTATTCACTAAACGTTGTTATTAATTCATTTTTTATTATTAATTTATTGAGACAGAGATAACAGGAAATACTTTATACTATATTATGTTAGTAAAAGACAAACATATACAGTAATCTCTCGCTAATCCGCCACCATGAAATCCTCACCATCGACAGATTATTGAAAACCAATAAATTAAAAAAAAATACAAAACTGCATAATTAATTTTTACACCGTATTTAAGATATCTATTATACTATTAAACTCATATTTGGAACAAAATGGGTCCAATTTCGCTTATTTTTTACCAAAATATATATTCTTGATAATTTCATCGCGCATTTTACGTAAATTCGCAACCTTGTAGTTTTTATACGTGGTAGAGCCGTGCTGCAACTATATTACTGGTATAGTTGTAGCACGAATGGGTCGGCTCAACCGGGGAAGGACGACGCCCTCACAGAATACCAGCGTCAAATAGTAGCTTAATGCTGCTGTGTTTCGTATGGTAAGTGTAGTATCGGTGACACAGACATCTTCTGCCACTATTTTCCAATGTTTAAAAAGTACTAGAACTATGTATGCTAACTTTTATTGTCTCATGAGACGGTAATTCGACACGACCCGAAAGAGATCAGGCACACGACCCATGGCTTTACGTGCTTTCCGAGGCACGGGGGTGAAACACCGTCATCACCCTGACTCCGGGTTACTAAGAACTTCTCGATACAAAAACTTAATAACTGATGTTTGAAACGTCCCGGGATTTGAACCCTAGACCTCATGGTCAGTTGTCGCGGATACGACCACGAGGCCAACGTGGCATTCATTAATTTATACAAAAATAGTACAAAAAATTTTTGATGCTTTTCGAAGCTATTTATTTTGAAGAATTTCTAAACTTCACTTCTAAGCAAATACGTACTATGTAACAAACAGCCCGATGATCCTTTTAGGGACGTATATGTGTCACACATACATACAGGCATATATACATACTGGCATTGCATTTATGACAGCGAATTTTCGTTGGTCGTAAATAGGGGGATTTTAGTGTTCACAATAGATAACATACTAAATTCAATCTTTAAAAAAATGTTATTAACATTGAACTAACTGATACGTTGATTGGTAAAGCAGGATCTCTGACAAGACTTACTACTCTTACTCCCCGTCCAATGCAGAGGTAATAAAACCATATACATATATAGGCAAATAAAAATTATTTAAATTTAATTCAACTTTTTAATGTCGAGTTTTCTGAAGTAGTTATTTCTATAAATTTGAATACTTATAACGCACTTATAACACAGCTTAAGGAGTACGCAATCAAATCGATCGATTCCCGCCAGTACGGCATCATCGGAAAAAATTAATAGCAATTATAACTGCTGATTTCCGACGTAAAAGATCATTTGCAATGTTTTATAGGAGTTAGTAGGCAATAAGTAGTAAGATAATATTACATTAAGATACAATGCGGGTGACTTACACAGCCAAGAGTGAACAGGTTTTTGTAAGTCAGGTGCGCGTTGCTGTCTTCGGCTGTGTCACCAATTCATCAGGTGGGATAAGAAGAACCAGCAAGAAACAAAGTGGGACATTTTTTAAATATTAATTTATAATAGTCATCTGTAAATTAATACATACAGTTGCAAATTTAGTTGCCGTGTTAGGATAGCCACTAACCAATACCGTCCTGTAAGAGGGTATCGTAAGAGGCGACAGATGAAGACTACAGCAAGATATGGGTGGCAGCATCTTCCTGACGACAACTCAAAGTAATAAAAACGACGGTTACCTACCCGGTGCCAAGAATAGAATAGAATATATGTAAAATTTTACTATTCTTCAATAGGCAGCAATGAATGGTAAGCTTTAATTATAGCGGTTGATGGTTATCGGTTATTTGAAAGTTATCATCATCATTACAGAGCTTAAAAAGTCCACTGCTGAACATAGGCCTCCCCCAAGGATTACCACAAAGCACGGTCCTGAGCCACCTGAATTCATCGACTTCCCATATCTTACCAGGTAGTCACTCTATCTAGTGTGAGAACACCCTACTCTTAGCTTACCAGTACGAGGCTACCACTCGAGAACCTTTCTCCCCAACCGTTTGTCGGTTCGAGTTATATGACTGGCCAAAAACCACTTCAGCTTATTAATCCGCAGGGCTATGTCGCTTACTCTGGTTCTACTGCGGATAACCTCAATTTATAAGTCTAAGTCTAAATATGTTTCAAAGTTGTCACTATAATCGAAATTGGCTATCTTATGGGTTTCCAAAATGTGTCACAGTAATAGGACGTGAACATAATAAATAATTTGTACCCGTAATACGACCTCACCATTTTATGAGTAGAAATTATTTTTGATGTCAGTAATTTCATATGACTGGCAGACTCGTAGGCCTGCCGTTGGTGCTGTGATCGTCCAAGTAGTACTATTATTTATTCTGTGTCACAAGTAACACAACGTAGTAACTACATAACTATTGTGAACCTATTTTTGATCTAAAACACAAATGATACCTCTTTAGATCCTAAATAGGTTCACAATAGTTGTTGCATTATTTTATGTACTAATTGCGTTACAGGCGCATTATATTAGCATTATTGTAGTCAAAGAAGATATCAATCGTTCTCGGGGGAGCCTCATCCCTAGAGAACGCATCCCCAGGTGGCGGATAAGGGAATGCTCGGCAGATATATCGGGTAGGAGGGAAATCAAATACCTCCCGCGGACCAACAGGCCGGAAAAGGATACTCCGATATAAAACTCCTACTGCAGGCTTCTCTAAATAGTTGAAGCAGAGGCTGCGGTCAGTATTTTGCGCCTCGGTTGGAACGTATAGAAGGGAAGGCAGCGGAAGAGCCTACTTAGGGCCAACGGCGGTTCCCACATGTCTCCACGAGAAGAACAACCTTGGCGTCAGATGGCAACCGACCGTAAAACTTAAGCCAAAACCTCTATCTCCTTGTACATGATAGAAACCAGAAAGATGAGTAAGTGAAATGCTAGGGCACCCCTTCAAGCTACGTTGATGCAATCAACGCGAGTAATGCGAAAAATACTAGGGCGTACACCGGAATCGACGCTAAGGACAAGAATCAACGTTCGCATTCAAAAGACTTTGACAAGCTTAGACTAGCATCATGGAATCTCGGCACAATGACTGGATGCAGCGCTGAACTCAGTGATATTTTAAAAACCAGACAATTTAATGCCTGCTGCATCCAAGAAACCAAATGGAAAAGATCAAAGGCAAGGAATATTGGAAATGGTTACCAGCTTGTGTATCACGGGACTGAGACTAAAAGAAAGGGTACAGGTGTCGTGTTAGATAAATATCTTAGGCACAGAATAAATAATGTAGAGAAGAAAAGTGATAGACTTATTGCTGTAAAACTAGCAATGGATCGACAACTGCCATTAAACATAGTCTCTGCGTACGCACTATAAGCTGGTTGTTCCGAACAAGAGAAACAAGATTTCTGGAAAGACTTAGATAAGGTCATGCAAAACATACCCCGAACCGAATATGTTCACGTAGGTGGGGATCTGAATGGACATGTTAGAGAAAAGAACAACCTCTACAATAAAGTCCATGGGGGATATGGTTATGGCGATACCAACCGACAAGGTGACGACATTCTAAAGTTTGCAGCTAAGCACTCACTGAAAATAATTAATACGCACTTTCAAAAGAAAACGGAACACCTTATAACCTATAAAAGCTCAGACCATAGCACGCAGATAGACTATATCTTAGCCAGTAGTGACATGCTTAAACTCTACAAAGACTGCAAAGTGATCCCCGGTAATGCGCTTACATCTCAGCATAAACTTCTCGTCTCTGTTATGCACTTGCCTAAACCTATAAGAACACACATAGATCGAAGAGAGAGTATAAAGTGGAAAGAACTGCACTGCCCCAAGGGATCACAGCTCCTTGAATGGGTCCGCTCATATGTATAAGGCGGCGTAGCGTCCGACAAGTCAGCAACCCAGATTTGTTATGATTTCGAGAGACTGTGTCTAGAGAAAGCCAAGGAAATCTAAGGGGTATCACGTTGGGCACTGCGTCTGAATAAAGAAACATCATTGTTGAATGAAGGCGTCAAAGGTTTAATAAGAGCAAAGAGAGGTGCATTCAAATTACCTACGGCAAAAATCAAACCTTGAACAAGATCATATAGAATATAAAATTCACAAGAAGATAGCTAAATCCGCAGTAGCACAATCCATTGCCAAATCTAGAAATGATTTCTATTACAAACTGGAAAACGCAGAAAATGAGAAAACCATCTATAAAATAGCTAAGCAGTGCCACAAATCTACTCTTGATATTAAATCTAACAAATATATTAAAAATGCCCAGGGTACAATCTTAATGAACAGCAAGGACATTAATAGAAGATGGAAGGAGTACTACGGGCAACTGATGATTGAGGAATTCCCCCGTAAGACACTGCCTTATATTCCATCTACCGAAGAGCCTATTAAATATATCTCAGCTGAGGAAGCGATGGAGGCCATAATGGCCATATATGGCAGATATATGGAAGAAGTTAAAGGAAACCGCACTACCTTGGTTCACCAAGCTTTTCAACTGTATTATTAAAGAAGGTAGAATCCCACAATACTAGCGTAATAGTACCTTATGCCCTATATATGAACAAAAAGGGGATATCGCCCAATGCAGTAACTACAGAAGGATAAAGTTCTCATCACACAGACTTAAACTGTTCAAAAGAATTATTGCCTCTCGAATAAGGTATCACTCTCAAATAACTGAAAATCAGTTCACACCAAAACGTGCGTCAAAAGTCCCGCTGGTTTCAGTGGCTCTTTCGACGTAAAAGTGGGGGTTCATCAGGGATCGGCCTTGAGCCCGCTGCTATTTAACCTCAGCATGGATTACATCACACGAGAGATACAAAAACCCATCCCAGAACGTGTACTCTACGCGGACGACATAGTCCTAATGTCGAAGAATGCAACAGACCAGCACCACGGACTGCGTATAAGCCGGGATAAAACCAAATATTTAGAATGCGACTACAGAGGGACGGCAGAAACGGATTGCGAGATTTACATAGACAACCGTGGACTACCCAAAGTAGACAGCTTTAAGTACCTAGGTTTTATACTTACACCGGACGCTAACGTTGACAAAGACGTAGATCACCGCATCAATACTGCCTGGCTCATATGGAGATCATTGTCGGGAGTACTTTGTGACCGCAACTTGCCCATCAGAGTGAAAGGAAGGTGAGCAAAACGGTAATAAGGCGTGCCATAACGTACGAAGCAGAGTTTTGAACCATAAAAATGACACACGAACAACAACTGCACGCGAATGAAATGAGAATGCTTAGATGGGCGGCGGGTGTGACCCGACTAGACAGAATACGAAATGAATACATCAAAGCATCATTTAAGGTAGCACCTATAGCTGAAAAGTTAAAAGAAAGCCAAATGCGTTGGTACGGCCACATCGGCCGTATAGTTTTGAATATCCCTGACCGTCCGCGAGAAAGAGGACGACCACGTACCACCTGGGATCCTGAGAGAAAATCTGAGTACACCGACAAGCCAGAGTAGAACTCTTTGGTGCAATAGTACAAGAAGACCCAACCCCAGCTAAACTGGGGAGAGGGTTGGACAAAGAAGAAGAAGAAAGAAGATATCAATTGCATTAAAGAAGCAATATTACGGTTAATGAAATTGCCAAGCGCATCATCATTGATACTGAAAATGTTGATTTCATTACAAAAGCATTAGATTAGCATTAGCTTTTGAACAGTAGTAGTCCACCTGATGGTAAGTAGATACTCTAGCCCATTGGCATCTATATCTTTCCTTGAATAACAATCAAAATGCAGATATGTTATCACCCCTGAGGACTAAGATGGGGTGCCTCGTTTCCAGAGAAAAGTGTCCACGGTTCTCTACACTCACCGTACGCTATAACATGACGCTGGCATGCTAAAAACCATAATATAATATATACGGTGTTATTTTTCAAACAGTGGCCAAACGTAAGTTCAAATATACAAATAATGGTACATCGTTACTGCAGTTTTTTGAAAATGTGAGTAAATAAAGCTTCTATTTTTTTAAACTATCCCAAATTGAATGTGATTTATGGGCAATATCGTTTTTGCCTGCGCTCGACCCTTACGAATGTGTGCGTGGGCAGTAAAATAAGTTAAAATATAGCATTTTGAATTTAAAAGATAAAAAGGACGCAATGTTCGACATTTTTTTAATAAGTTTTCTTCACAATTTGCCTATATTAGGTACCTACTTATTTTGAATCTTCTCTGCAAATTTGGCCGGTTATTGGAAAATAACCCCGTATATGTTTATAGATATGCGTGTTAAGGATAATAAGTATATATTTATGGATTATTATAATACACTTGTTTTTATTCATATGTATTTCTGTAATTTTCATATGCTGTATCTATTTATGTTTGTTATATTTAGTTATTTAATTCACCTGCGACTAATTTTTCACCACGCCATGGGTAGTCCGGCAGAAAATGCTAACCGGCATTAAGTCTACCCTTTGTAACCTTTATGGTTAGAGCAATAAAGTCTTAAATAAATAAATAATAACGGAAAATGGTCTTATATTTTTATGTTTTAACTTTCTCGCACACTATCCGTTTAAATCAGTGGATAACATTGTAATGCCCTTGGTACTTAATGCGAATGGAAAGTAAATTACATTTTATAATCATACGACACGTTAGGTCTCCGACCGAACCATGAACGTATTACCGCGTAGGCTGTAATTAACCTCGCTGTGTTTAGTCATTGCGCGTGGGCTGTGTGTAGGATAAGGCAAAAGCTGTGGCGAGTTGCCCGAACACTTACGATGTACTTTTACTGGATCTCCACAAATTTGAAAAATAATTATCTTTTATAACAGCTACAAAATGAGGTAGATGTTATTTTTAAAAGAAATAATATTGGTAAATAATATTGGTATCCACGTATTTACGTGGAATATATTTTTGTAGAATATATTTTAATCGTGATTTTAAATAATTAAAAAATCACAATTATGTATATCAGTTATTGATATACATAATTGTGATTTACATACACTATAAAAACTTTCTACAATATAATATATTGCTATTAAAACATTGAACAGCGGAGAGACGACCCCTCGCGCGTTAAAGGGCTAACTAAATATTTAAATTGTATACTCGATTTTTTAACTTTATTTCTTTATTAACAACCTTAACAATCGATTGGTTATCGATTATGTAATTAGGTACTTAGCATACTCTCTCGACTGAACATTGACTCAACTTGGAGTAAAATCTTTTAATATGAGTTTCGTACACTTCTGACCACCTACAGTCCACTTACCACTCGTTGGGCCCGATATGCATTGCGTTTCACTGGGTGGAACTTAATTAAAAACGAAGACATGGTAAATCTGATAGTTGATGCCCAGCTATAGACTTGTCAATGACGCCTTTTTAAGTCGTTAACGCTCCGCGATCTACAAATAAACGCTGGGGTGACCGTTTAAAGGACGCCGAGCTGACAGATTTTTGATGTTGAAACGAATGTGAGAGTAGAGTTGGTGTTTACTGAATATAGTGTACCCTTTTAGTGAATTATCGAATATTATATATTATGTTATATGTTTAATTTAACAGAAACAAATTATTTGGGACATCAAATATTTACACATGACACAAACACACTCCATTTTTTACACTGTCGAGCACACTTACAGGTATCAGTAAGAACGAACAGAAATTCCAAATGATATAACTTTTTTAAATAAACGCGGCTTCATTACGTTTCATTTCAAAATATCACTGCTGAACGTAAGCTCCTCGTATAGGCTGCTTAGTCTAGGGGATATTTGCCATAGCGGCCACGCTTGATAAACGTTGGTTGGTCGGTTGAAGATACTGCTGCCCCATATCACGTTTTATTTCCTCCCTCGCCTCTTTCGATACACACAGGATGATATGGGATAGTGAATTCTCTTACATTGAAAAATTAGCGCATCCTTTCAAAAATTATTATTAGTAAAATGGTACTGCACCTCTTCTGCTGCATTCCCCTCTGTCGCCTCTTAGGATGCTTATGGTGGTGATGCTTATGGTGGAAAATAAACTATCATACGCTAAAACATTGGCGTATTCCTAGAAGTTTTTTCGTTCAAATTATGTCCTTTTAAGAATATATTTTATGTAAAATTATGATAAGTATAAATAAGTCAAAAATTACGTTGCCTTTCTTTGCTTTCTCTAACCACTTCCGCTCCACGCTTAAACCGCACAAACATAAATGTAACAGTGCGTTGCGAGCGAAAGTCAGCGTAAACCACGAAGCATGAATGATAGTTACTATTAACTGTGTTTATACTAACACTTGGGTTAGTGATAAGAGTACCAGAATACTAAGATGTGCGTCCCAGATTCAAATCATCACAGAAAACAAAGTTTGTGCATTTAGCAAAACACAAATTTTGCTTAGACTTGTCATTTCACTTTTTTAAACACCATAAAATCTCAGATATTTGTTTTATGTATACGAGTTAGTAAGGGTAACAAATGGGCACTAGGGTTTATTCGTGATAGAGTCACGCTGCAGCTATATTATTGTTGTAGGTTGTAGCACGAATGTTTCAGCTCGAAGTAACTAGAATAAAGTAGCAGCTTAATACTGCTGCGTTTCGTATGGTGAGTATAGAGAATCGGAGAACTTTTCTACTGGTAACGAGGCATTCCATCTCGATCCTCAGGAGTAATAACGCATTTGCATTTTGATTCTCAATCGAGGATAAATGTCTATGGGTCACAACATTCACTTACCATCTGGTAGACTGCGTGCTCGTTTGTCGTTCTTGTACTATAAAAACGAACGCACAGTCCATCTGATAGTAAATGCTGGACTCCATCCCGGTATATATCTGTATTTATTTATTTATTTATTTACATATTATTTTTTGTAACAGCTTACAACTATGGTAACAATGGGCGAACTTCAACCAAACAAGCATTTTCTGTCAGTCAACCAGTAGCGTGGTGAGATATTGTGCCTTGTGTAAACTCACTTTATGATCTTTGAAAAAATATCAGTATGTCAATTTAAACTAATTAAATATAATCACCAAAATACATATACTGGATGACCTTTTTTACGGACTGGAAAATAAATAAGGGGTAACATGTGAAAGGAATGGCCTATGGCACTGATATTTTACAAAAAATTAAAAATATTTGGATTGAATAAATA
>DWHP01000910.1:0-17572 GCA_018247895.1 Parnassius honrathi
GCTCGGGATTTCTCTGCGTGATAGACTTAGAAATGAGGATATCCGCAGTAGAACCAGAGTGACCGACATAGCCCAACTGATTAGTAAGCTGAAGTGGCAATGGGCCGGCCATATAGCCCGAAGAAACGATAACCGATAGGGAAGAAAGGTTCTCGAGTGGCAACCTCGTACCGGTAGGCGTAGTGTAGGGCGACCCCCCACTAGATGTAGTGACGACCTGGTAAGATATGCATGAAGTCGATGGATGATGGTGGCTCAGGACCGTGCTTTGTGGCGTTACTTAGGGGAGGCCTATGTTTAGCAGTGGACATGTAAAGGGCTGTAATGATGATGAATGATAATGCAGTGAGGGCATAGTCCTTCCCTAGTTACCGGTGTTTCGTTTACACGATGGCAAAAGACTCAACAGTCAAATAGGCTACTGTGATTTTTTTTCTTCAGTTGCAAACATTTTATCGTTATATTCTATATCTTTTTATAGAATGAGGGTGAAAAACGAGCACTCTGTCCACCTGATGGCCTATAAATACCTACATTTATCGCATTTAAGAATCAAAATGCAGATGCGTTGTCACCCGTGAAGACTAAAACGGAATACCTCTTTTCCAGTAAAAATAATCTCCGGTTCTCTACATTCGCAATAAGAAACACAACAGAATTAAGCTGCTACTTTACGCTGGTATTCTGTGAGAGCGTGGTCCTTTCGCGGCTGAACCGACCCATTTGTGCTACAACCATAATATAGCTATAGCGCGGTTCTACCACAAAAACACCTATTGTAATCGATGCGTATAACTTTTCAATTTAGCGCATAGCAGGTCTGTCAAGTATATTAGGGATAATTATTGAGATGATTTTACGATAACGCCAGTTTTAATAAAACTTTTTTGTATACCAGTAAGTCCGAAAAGCACTAAACAAAATCATCACCGCTTTAACGGAATAGCAACACTCAACAGTGGCTCATCGCTTGCATCCACGCAGCAGCCCCGCGTCCGTTATCTTCAAGAACGGTTTCGTATTAATGTAACCTATGCGGCCTCGCTCAAAAAAATCTTAAAGTTGCTCTCTTTCTTTTCACTAAATGATATTAGATAAGATCAATATCGAGATAGTTAATGTGTCTCATATTCATCACATCACCTTACTCTTGCTGGTGCCCCCGTATTGCTGCAAGCAGCAAGCATAATCGTTGAGAACGTGATTTCTTATTTAAGTAAACCGTACAGAATATACAAGGGAATGGCATAAAATTTTAAATCACCTCTAAATCTAATAGATCCTTTTCTAGGTACTGGTTTTTCTTCCATTGTCTCCACTTTTACGCTGGGAATGATGTCTAACGTCACTCCGTTTGATTTCAAGTCTGATTGCTTGTTTGGATCTTCCTTATTAAGCTGAAAATATTTTGCAATATATTATAATAAGTATTCAATTTAAATTGCTTCATTATCGTTATGAATATGAAGACAAACCTCTTGCAAGAAAGAGACACTAGGCTCTTGTAGTTTAATGGCTTTTTCTTTACTCCTCATTATGTTTTCATCTGTTTCTTTTTCTAAACGCAATTTATGAGCTTTATGTGTTCGCCACATCTGTAAATATGATAGAATAGAATAGAAAATAATTATTTTTATCCAATTTAGATAACAAGAATACTTATTTATAGTCATTCATGCTTTTATCACCGGTTCGGAAAAAGCCTAAGCCATGGAAAAATCAACAAGAAAGCTAGGGGGATTTAAAAAAATCAATGTACAATTTAGAAAGTTGTACAATTTAACATTTAGAAACCGCATGGTAGCGATCACCTCATTCCCAGGGGTTACTTACTATCAATCGTGTATTCTTTGATAGTATGTATGTATAATAACCCTTACCAAACAATTTTAACTTTATAAAAATTTTAAACTTTTTGATATAGATAGGTCTTGCATATTTTCTGGGACTTCGTTATATAAACGTATACATTACCCTATAAAAAATAAATGATTCTTTGGGGTCTTTGGCTTACGCTGCTTCCTGGTATTTACAGAATGTACATCACTATTTTTGTTTTTGTGTACTTTCATGCAATATTCGTAGACATATTTTGGTCAAAGTTAATATATTTATTTTATAAATTTTTTCCCTAAAAGACTCCTTGGTACTAAGTAAGTAAAACGAGGTAATAAATTGCATATAAGGCTATTACTGTCAGCCGCATTATTACATATTTCGTACAACTAAATACTACATGTACTTATTACTAAATAAGTATGAGTAATATTGTTATTAGTAGTAATAGTAATGTTTAAATGATGAACTGAACTGAAAGCCATTTTTAAACATAGGTTAATAATACATACATGAGAACCGCAGTAACAGAGCCCAATCAGGAATATAACTATCAGAGTAATAAAAACTTTGTCTGTATTTTCTTCTTCGGCGTCAGGCTGTTGGTGCAGAGAGTCGTAAGGGATTCTAGCCGGCGGATCTTCAACCCAAGCCTTATCGACGCTCTGTTAAAAGAAAGAACATCAATATTACCGGTTATGTCAAGAATACAAAAAGGACAAGTAGACCTTCATAATGTTTGTTTCCGTGAATTATAATCCCGAGAGGGATAAATAACTTTAAAAAAATAAAAAACATACATTTATTAATTAAATAAAATTACAATATGAGTTACAACTTAGGTTTGATTGTCCGAATTTACCGAGTCCATAGGCTGCGTTGGAATTTGCTGATTTGAGGTGTGACGCCGTGGCGTCGCCCTTGTGATAAGCTGGCTTTATCCGTTGTAGAGTGCACACAACACGCGCGTCAGACATTCAAGAAAATCATTCAAGAGGATCTGGTTTGATTGCCAATCAGCCTGTCAGATATTATAATTTCATCAAATACTCGCTGACGTGAGACTTATCTGTAGCAGTGGAATGTAGATAGAGAGTAAATGTTACTTGCAAAAAAAATTTTTGTGTAAGGGAGAGGCTGCTAGACATGGACTTTTTATGTGGGGAGGGTTTTCCTTAATTGCGTGGCAGGGAGATAGGATCGAGGTATCAGACGTCTCACTGTTCTAGACATTTTACGCTTGACCTAAACGAGACGGTTACACCGCCATCTATCGGAAACCATGAGATATTTCTGGGTTCTCCCATAGCTGCCTGTTACGATACCCATGAGTCGAAATGGAGTGATGGATACTTTTACGCCGTGACTGCTCTGTGGCCCACTAAGCAGAACTGCTGACTGATGTTAGACCGCTATAAAATAAGCCCTACCACCAATTTGTGATCCATTTATCTGTCGACGACTTTGCAACTCCAAGCTATTTAGTTAGGTAACGTGTTATTATCTTGAAAATAGTATGCATGGTTTAATAAATGGTATTTATTTTATTTACGACACGCCCCGACTTCGCCTGAGTACGATCTATCAACGTTGCGTTATTCTTAAATCTAAAATAATCAAACATCAATTATATTGTCAATTTTTTTTTGTTTTTAGAAATTATCATCTCCAAGTTTTATGGATAAAGTTTGCCATAGATCACTTTGTGTGCTCATGAAATTTCATTACAATCAGTTGAGCAATTCTGAGTAATAGACCGGGCAGATAGACAAGACTGAATAGAATTTTAAAAATAGTTATTCATGTAATGGCATGCTGCAGTTATATTAGTAGTATAGTTGTAGCACGAATGGGTCGGCTCGACCGGTGGAGAACCACACTCACACAGAATACAAGCGTAAAATAGTAGCTTAATGCTGCTGTGTTTCGTATGGTGAGTGTAGAGGACCGGAGATCCTTTTTACTGAAACAAGGCATTCCATCTTAGTCCTCACAGGTGACCACGCATCTGCATTTTGATTCGTAATCGAGGATACATTTAAATGTTTATGGGCACCAGAAACCATTTACCATCGGATGGACATATGTGCTCGTTTGTCACCGTATCTTATAAAAAAATGCGAATAACCCCCTCAGTTCGATACAAGATATTTGATGTTATAGACAGGCACTTCTATTTTATTTATATGTTGTAGATAATAATTATAGTATTTTCTGAAAAGTGGTTATAATAATTATATTAACAGTATTATTACCATTGCAGCCCATTACAATTCCTCTATTGAACATGGACACTGTTGCCTTTACGTTGTTTTGTACTGTTGGGTGTACCTACGACTTTCTGCATGATTCATGTGGACGCCATTCCCCCTAGTGAGGTTTCACCCAACTCTACGTTTGCTAGGACAAGACTTTCCGTCCCATAAGTTGTCAGTTACTCGAGTTACATGGACTGACCACATTATATTCCAACCTTTTGCGACTTCGGCCCATTGGTCCATTAAGAGTCTATTTACAGTATTTTTAAGACTACTGCTGGAAAACGTGCCAGCTGTCATGTTTTTTTTTTCGAAAGATTTCCCCATACTTACTACACTAAGCGAGTTGATTAGCGCACAATTATGAATTATTTAAATAATTTAAACACGTATTAAGCAACGTAATGTTAAACTTTCCCCAGTGCGGCGACAAAGCTTCTTGTGTACGCTACTTTCATTTTATCCACATCCGATCGTGGGAACGTCTTCTACTGAGGTTCAGCATCACTTATCACACGTAAAATCCTCAGCGGGGTACTCACGATAAGGAAGCTGCCGTTGTGCGTGGCGAGCTGGTCGCGCTCGGGCCACGCGTCGTCGAACTCGGCGGAGCATTGAGCGCTGCGCACTCCGCGCGCGTTCACCGCGTTCACCTTCTCGGCGTCCGACCTCGTGAATAACATGTACTCTTCCAGAGGTTTCATCTCGTAGTCGTTCAGTTCCACGAATATATCTGTTGATCATCACCGGTTAACACCGGTCAACGGTGTTGTGGCAGTTGTAAGAATATCAACTACTCAGGTCGTCCCGTGGGTGTTGTAAAACGTGGCAAAGCAAAATGAAACAGGAGTTGGACAGCAGCACCTTCCTGATAATAACTCAAAAACTGCGGTTCAAACCCATCTGCCAATCGTGGCAACTATGGCAAAATGAGGCAATCTAACGGGGCGGCCTATGTTCAGCGGTCGATTTTTATAGGCAGTAATGGACGGATGAGGGATATAAAACATCCATCCTATTGACAACTCAGTCATACTTACGTTGTCAATTGCACAGGTGATTTATAATGTCGTAAATGTACGCACAGATACAGCGACCCTCGTCCTAACGGGTTTTGTGTTATATTAAGGGATAAGTACATTTAGATTACGAACGTATTTACAGTCTTATGAATAGTAGGCGACTGCTGTTACCCATTTTTTTATAGATTAAGGGTGACAAGTGAGCACCCGGTCCACCTGATGGTAAGTAGATGTTGAGCCCCATAGACATTTATACTCGATTAAAATTCAAAATGCAGATGCGTTGTCACTCCTGAGGACTACGATGGAATGGCTCGTTTTCAGTAAAAAGGATTTCCGATTCCCTACATTCACCATACGAAACGCAGCAGCATTAAGCTGCTACTTTACGCACTTATTCTGCAAGAGCGTAGTCCTACTTCGATCGGGCTGACCCATTACCATAGAATACTATAATACACAATAGAATGGCTGTCAACCTTATTTTGTACGACAATAGGCGTCACCGTGAGCACGGCGTGCTATTTGGTACTTTCTAAATAATTTTGCATGGGAAATTTGGAAACGATTGTAATGTCAAAACACATCTCGTGTTGACGTTTACACGTGTGAATTGACGTGTTAGTGACATTTTAGTGGCTACACGGACTCCGCCCACTCCCTCGTTCTATTATGTATGTATTATAGTATTCTATGCTCATTACAACTATCATAAAATAGCTGCAGCATGGCTCTACCACGTAAAACCCACGATCCACTGGAACTAACTTTAAACAAAAGAGGCTAAAGATGCGTTGTTACTTCCGCGGACTAAGACTGGATTGCCTCACATCTTGTTACTATACCGGCTTTCTATACGGTATTGCAGTGGCTGCATAAAATAACCACTACTCCGTCTCATTCTATAAGTGTCGTAGGAGGTAACAATTGGGAACTAAACTGGAGATGGGCAGCAATATTTTGCTAATAACCGAAATGATAAATAATAAAACTAACTGTCAAGTGTGGCAACTGTGGCAAAAAGACCATCTACAGGGAAGGCCTATATTCTGCATTGGACTCTTGATAGACTGTAATGAAAAAATACCTTTCAGATCAGAACACAACCGTGCACGCACTGTTGCTATGTGCCGGAAGTAGATAAGATGAATGAGGAAGGGTGGTCCTACCTATCCAGTGGGACTCCTGGGCAGAAAAGAACTTCCTACCACCGAGTAAATTAACTTTATATGTGATCACTGATATAGTAAATTCAAGACAAGGTGTAGGGGAATCATAGCAAAATTGGGCCAGGAACCTAGGTATACAATGAAATTTCGATAACTCGAATAGCAAGGAAAATGCTAAAACTTTCAAGTTAAAGAGTTTTCGACCAAAGAAGAATTTCAATTTGTTTTCCCAAACAAACAAACTCATGGTGTACAGATGTGTTACTTAATAAGTTTGATGAATGTATTTATTCATTCATCAATAAGTTATTTTTTTGCGCAAATGTTGGCTCATAATATACAATTATGTTGGTAATTTTTATTTGTTTAAGCTTACATATATACATAAAATCTCACGTCTGTAATTCAAAATGGTAGGCAGAGACTACGAGGCGTTTTGCACAACCCTGACTCCTGAAACACCCCATTCGCTTCTTTAACATTCATATACATGCTCGTCGGTTAAAGGTAACGGTAAAAGGTTTCGTGCGTGGTAGAGCCACGCTGCTATATTATATTATACTTGTAGTACGAATGTGTTGGCTCAACCGGGGCAGGACCACGCTCTCACAGAATACCAGCGTAAAATAGCAGCGTAATGCTGCTGAGTTTCGTATGGTGAGTGTAGAGAACCGGAGACCCTTTTTACCGGATCGAGGCATTCCATCTTAGTCCTCACGGGTGAAAATGCATTTGCATTTTGATTCTTAATTGAGGATAAATGTGGATGTCTATGGGCCACAGCATCCACTTACCATCAGGTGAACTGTTTGCTCGTTTGCTCGTTTGTCACCCAATGCTATAAAAAAGGTAATGTTGATTTTGGTCATCTGCAATATATCCCCAATATGTTCAATAAACTTCCTTCCTTGACGTCACTCCCTGAATCTGTCACTCACTTCTGACAAATTTGCTTTGTCACTCTTTCGTCATTCATTCTTTCTACGTGTCCAAACCACCGAAGCATTATGTACTTTATACCACATCTATAGATAAAAATTCTCAAATAAGTAAAGAAAAAAATCCCTTTCTTAATCTTGTTTATAACATCGCATAAACCACACTTATCTCTTATGACTGTTACTAGCCGATATTAATCACAGAATTTATCCCGCAAATACGTAAAAACTAAGTTCAAACACTAAAACGTCGTAGAAGTCGGTTCTGTAAAATCACGATCTAAAAAGTATGAAACAAGAAAATATTCTCATCTGAAATTGTTATGTAAAAACTATTCAGTATTTATCGTTTAATACACAATATACAATAATACACAATATAATATGTTCAGAGGATTGCCGTGGTCATATTTTTCCTATTTTCGTGGTTAAGCAACGTTTCCCTTACATTTTTTGGAAGCAAAAGAGCCAGTGTAATCATAGGTTGTGAGGAATTACAGATATGCCGTTCTGTGCCTACCAGGGGTGACAGTCTATCGGTTGCCTTACTATTATTTTGGAGATTTCCATTAGTTGCAGTGACCGAGTTTTTTCAGGTAGAGTGCAGGCTAATTTATAACACTAATACCATAAAACTATTAGCCTTTAAATATTTAAGAGTTATATCTGGTACCTTTATCGCGACGTTTTGGAAGATAAACTTAAAAGTGGTTTTACTATTTGTCTGGGAGCAGTCAGACCGAGTCTGACAATGATTCAATTGCAATCGGGTATTGATTCAGCATTGTTCGAATTAAATTATCATGCAACTCTAAAATAGACTCTAGAAATACGTTTTATGTTTTAACTTTAATAGATTAACTCTTAAAAAGCAAATTACTTACTGGAAAGGCATCCATTATATCCCTTATAAATCATGAGTCGGGGATCAGTGGTGTTCAAACCTCCAATCTGCACTTCGTTGGAGCCAACATCGAAAACCTCCCACAGGCCTTGAGGCGGAAGTTTCTCGAGGGGTACTTCTATTCTATCTATTAAAAGTTTTGCTTCTTGACCTACTCTCGTGTAATATACTGTGTGTCGAGCGCCTGCAAATATTTTTCATTTAAAAATGTAAATAAAATTAAACAGGATGTTTTCTGTAAGTAGTTTAAACTTTTAACAATTCGAGTACAGCAAGTCGAAGCCGCATGAACATTCATGTATGTCATTAAATTATTCATATTACCCAAAACAGTAATTACAGCTCCCTTTATATTTAGAAGAAGGTTCCATCGGTAATTATCGTTAAATTATGTTTTACGACGTAATTTAATTTTTTATAGTACTATTATGTCACGAGAACTTAAATATTCATACAATATTTGGGGTGAATATACCAACAAAGGAGTTTCTCTGCGTGATAAACTTAAAAATGAGGATATTCGCAGTGGAACTAGAGTAACCGACATAGCCCAAGGGATAAGTAAACTGAAGTGGCAATGGGCCGGCCACATAGCTCGAAGAACCGATAACCGATGGGGAAAAAAGGTTTTCGAGTGACAGCCTCGTACCGGCAGGCGAAGTGGAGTGACGACCTGGTAAGCCATGCAGGAAGTCGATGGATAAAGGTGGCTCAGGACCGTGCTTTGTGGTATTCCTTGGGGGAGGCCAATATTCAGCAGTGGATTTGTGAAGGGCTCTAATGATGATGAGTGATGATACAAACAAAGAATTCATAAATTACAGCTTATCAAGGGTCTACCACTGAATATAGACCTCCCTTATAGATTGCCTTATGGACGGGATTTTGAAATAGTTTCCATGCTTGGCTTGGCTGGTAACCGCAGATTCTTATAATTTCAGTTGTCAGGAAGATGCTGCCAACCATGTCTTGCTTCAATTTCCCTCTGTCGCCTCTTACTACATTCACGTGAGGGTGCAATGTAGTGGACGTTCTTACCTACATACTGGTAATGATGAGGGCTATTATCAGTGGAAGGACCTCAATTATGAGCTCACTAGCTCACCTGTCCAGCGTGACTAGTCGTCACTAGTGGGCAAATCGCTCAAGCGTGGCAGCTGTGGCAAAATCCTCCCAACTATGGCAATCTACGGGAAAGTCCTGTGTTCAGAAGTGGACTTTATAAGCTGTAATCTACAATATAAATTTGTCAACGTCTGACTTTTCGCTTGATTACAGTTTTGTTTAAAGGTTTTAATGTTACGCTAAGACAGTGCGAGTTACCATCTGGGCCTTAATTACCGCTTTCCACCGGATGGGATTATAGTACAGCCTTATAATAAGAAAAAAATATTGTTTTTTTACAATATTTTACTTTTAGAAATTTAAAAAAAATTTGGGTTAATTAATAGAATCAGGCGTTACTTTGCGGAAATCCATTATATTAAAATAGGCAAGTGTTAATTCGCCCATATCCGCTCAATAATATAAAATGATGTGTCTTACCTAGTTTGAAGAGCACCTCCTGACCACTAATACTAGCACCACTACACTAGGAAAGACACACCATCGACGATAATACATTATCGTTCCATGTTCTAAATTAACAAAATATATTAAACCCCTTGCATAACATGTACACTAAAAGCTAAAATACGAAATTAGCTCGTATACTACGTTAACATAAAACTTTATGTGTATTTACCATTAAGAAAGTTTCTGTTTTTAACTTCAGCACCATAAGCGGATTCTTCTCTGTCTTCTTCGAATTTAAGATATCCATCTTGCGTTATTGCTACTAGTAGGTAATAGCTGCGCCTTTAATAAAATTATTTAACTCTTTTAAGTACGAAAAGATTTAATAAATAATATACAAAAACAGCTAACGTTACATACTTGTTTTCTGTTTGCACCAACAAAAGGACAGTATTTTTCTGTCTAAGGTCATTGCTAGAAAATGCCAACTTTATTTTCACCTGTAACCGCAACGTTTTTGTTAGAAATAGTTCTAATTATTTTAACACTTTATGTATATTAAATATCAGCGGCTCTCAACCTTTCGACTGGAAACCTAAAAATACCCTGCTGTACTTTAATCTTACAATCCTGTATCTAATGATTAAAATTAAGTATACCTACCTAACACTACTGTCAGTAATGTGATTATTATAAATATGTACAGAACTTCATTACAAATTAGCGTCCCTATCCAGCTACGCCAGAGTGGGATCTATTAATGTTTCGTAATTTAGATTTGAGATAATTATCAAAGACCATTTATTTATCGGCTTTTCTATTTCTAAAAAAATCTGATTTTCCGGAAAAATATAACAGACCTTAGTGACTAGTGCATTGTTGACACTGCTCTCTATATGTCGGTGAAGTGTCATCGCAATCGGTTAAAACATTCCGAATATTAGCTCGGACAGACAGACAAATATTTAGAAAATGGTTATTTATGGATTCAAAGCGTAAAAATAACCTTTTGAGCTTAAAATAAGCCACTTACATCTATATTATAAACAGACTATATAGTACAGAATTAATGTACTATTTCTTTTAAATTGACCCGAGATTGAGAGCCGCTGTAATAATTAATTCGTATTTCCTACTCACTTTTAATACGGGACCTAAAAGAACAAATTTTCTTTGCAAAATGCTTTCACCGTTAAAGTCTGCACCTTTTTCCTCCATACAGTATTCCCCAAAGTAACTGGTAAGTTCACAATCACAGCTGCTTTCCTGGTTTGTAAAATCTTCGGTACAAACTCCGCCGTTCTTACAAGGCTCAGAGTCGCATTTCATGTTACATTCTGGTAGAACCCCTGTTAGATCTAAACACACAACGAATTGTTAGAAAAGTGCTTGAATTTAAGTAAGTCTTTGTGAATAAAACAGATAAAGAACGAACCATGGTTTTATTGCAATTAACTTTACCTCTCTGTTGTTG
Organism: Parnassius honrathi; assembly: GCA_018247895.1. Taxonomy (NCBI): domain Eukaryota; kingdom Metazoa; phylum Arthropoda; class Insecta; order Lepidoptera; family Papilionidae; genus Parnassius; species Parnassius honrathi. The sequence goes on from DWHP01000910.1 coordinate 11,117, forward strand.
GATAGATCTTGACACCATCTTGACCACAAGTTTAAATAGCCTTTGTTTAGAGGCGTTATGTGTAGTTTATGTACGTTATTAGTGTGAACTCCTATTTCAGTTTAAAAATCGTAAATAAAACGTTTATAAAAATTATCATATATACAAGCAAGCGTGACAACCTAACACACTGTTCACCTGATGATTAACGGATGATGAGGTTCATATTCAGTTAGATTTATCCCGAATTAAAACATAATACAAACGCAGCGTCAGAGGCCTAAGAATACCACGTAATTTTTATACTACTATTGTAAAAAGAACATCAGTTTCACATCGTCTTTTACCACACAAAATTTAGAAGCATTGTAATGTAATGTAATGTCCTCCAGACCGAGTTTTGGTGATCGTGAGTGAACCCTGTCCTGCGCCGATAGCTCAGGACAGGATTGTAGTGACCACTTGTATGCGTAAGCACGGGTGCACTCTCTATTCACTCACTCTCATAATCCGATGGGACGGTAAACTGACACAACCGAAGAGAGCTCAGGCGCAGGACCAACGGCTTTACGTGCTTTCCTAGGAACGGGGATGAGACACCGCCAACTTCCTAACTCCGGGCAGCTACTGAGAATTATTTGACGTGAAAACTCAATAATTGATTTTTTGACCCAACCCGGGGTTCAAACCCGGGACCTCATGATCAGAAATCACACTACTACAACCACTAGACCAACGAGGCAGTAGCATTATTCTGTTATTGTATGTTGGACCTTCCGGAATCGAGCCGAATAAAGAGAAAAGTGAATAGGCTTTTGTCACGCTAACCGATTTACCATCTCGGCCTTCATTACCACTTGCCATCAGCTGGAAATGTAGTTTATAGTACTAACTTATAGTATTTAATTGGCTTAATTGACTGCCTGGTTGATTTAATCGGTCAGTCGAGCCAAAATCAGTTATTGAATTTTTTGTCTTGAAATTCTCAGTAACAGCTTGGTGTTGCGAAGTGCTTTGAAAAGCACGTAAAGCCCTTAGCCCTACGCCTGATATCTCTCCGGCCGATTCGGATAACCGTCCGTCAGGACTATCCGAGTGAGGGAGTAGAGAGTGCACCTGTGCTTGCGCATACGAGTGAGGGAATAGAGAGTGCACCTGTGCTTGCGCATACGAGTGAGGGAATAGAGAGTGCATGCGCATACGAGTGAGGGAATAGAGAGTGCATCTGTGCTGGCGCATACGAGTGAGGGAATGGAGAGTGTATCTGTGCTTGCGCATACGAGTGAGGGAATGGAGAGTGCACCTGTGCCTGCGCATACGAGTGAGGGAATGGAGAGTGCACCTGTACTTGCGCATACGCGTGAGGGAATAGAGAGTGCACCTGTGCTTGCGCATACGAGTGAGGGAATAGAGAGTGCACCTGTGCTTGCGCATACGAATGAGGGAATGGAGAGTGCACCTGTGATTGCGCGTACTAGTGAGGGAATAGAGAGTGCACCTGTGTTTGCGCATACACTCGGGCACAACCCTGTCCTGCGCCGATGGCTAGTCTCCGTTAAGACTAGGTGCCATGGCCGGAACTCGATTTGAAGAATATTATTAAAGAAAATATTACCTTGATCAGTATTCTGCAAGGCTTTTCTGGATAAGTCTACAACATGGTCCGCTATCTTGAATCCCCTGACACAGCCCACGTATCCTCCTTGCGGTAACTGATTTGCTCTTGAGGCCAGGTGTAAAGAATATGGATCATAGCCGCCAAGGTTCATTTGGAAATAGTCTGTAGGTGGTGCAGGTGGTCTTTGTGGGCGTATTACTTCTGAAAGTATTCGCCGAACATTATAGATAAAAGATTGTTATTTTAAAGCTCTTACATACACCTTATAAACATAACAATGAAAGATATCGAAAATTAGGGCTTAAAAATTAAAATGCAATCTGAAAGAACTATCTAACATTAATGCAATTCAAAAAGGGCAAATAATTAAAAAATGTATTATTTCTATCAAATCAAGAAGTTTCTCTCTATAATATCGAAATAACTACCTTATCATTCGATATTATAGACAGATACTTCAATTTTTTTTCTTAGTTATTGGCATGGGTTCCGAAAAATCTGGAGATTTAAAAAAAAGAAAACTTAATTAAATAAATCTTCGATTATCTTAAAATAACGCCACATTTACCCAGGTAAAGCCAGAGCGAGACGCCGGTAATGAAATAAAATATTGAAATATTAACAATAAACTCTTCTGTTAAATGTAGAAGAGAATTAAGGATGCATTTGTTAAAACTTGTCTATACTTGTTTTATTCGGTGTAAATAAGTTATTTTCAACGCCCACCTTTATCAACCCGAATATCTGTTGTTGTTGACCGTGTAAGATGCCTTCAATTATCTTGCTAGTGTAAAACTAAGTATAATTTCCACGGCACGAATTTAGGTGAGACAATAAGCGTAAACTACGAACTCGAGTTTAAGTTCGCAATTTCTATTTACACAACTAGTACAATTACATTAGAGATAAGCTAAAATTTCACACGTTCCTGGAACGAAACTTACCTAATTCTGGGTTAATCCAAGGCTTATTGGTATAGTTGGACAGAAGTTTCGCTACTTTACCAATTGTACTGTTCTTATCGTTCACGTGCAAGGTTGTTGTGTTTTCTGTTCTAATGATAGCGATCTGAACACTTTCGCCTTTATTAATTTTGTCATAGGTCACATTCATTTGAACTATTTCCTCTTCATTATTAAAAAGATAGATTATTTGCGTACCGTTATGTATAAACAGGTGAATGAAATTATTGAGATTGTCGTTAGCGTACAATACTAAAGCGTTATCATCGTACGTTCGCAAATTCATAAGAACATTTTCGACCATCATTTTCTTCAGTCTGTGTTTCTCTGCATCGGTTTCATTATGCACTAAATAATTTTTCTTCAAATACGCTTCTTTTGTTTGAAACGTCAGTGCCTTTTCGTTTATATCTGTAAAACGCGTTTTAAACATTACACGGTGCATGCGAAACATCAATTATGGTTAAGTCCGACGCCATGTTATGCAGATGATAATTGCTATTGTGCATAAAATTTACTTCCTAAAATGTATAAGCGCTTACGTAATATAATTGCTACCGTGTCGGGGTGAGTAATTTATAAAAGCAGTGAAATTTATTGTCGTAATATATCTTGTTTCAGTGAGTTTGAAGATAGATATAATGCTAATTAATAATAGAATTTATGTTATAAAATCTGTTAATTATAACGAAGAAGATCCGACATAATAGTATACGCTTATATATTTTATGCAGTACGATTTCATCGTTACGAAACTTTTGTTTTCATTGCGTATAGTCTTTGCTGCTAATGTTTATTCTGTAGTGGCGGTGTAAGAATGTCTACTACTCCATATCATCCCGTGGGAGGCGACAGAAGGAAAACAAAACAGGAGATGGGTAGCAGAGTATTCCTAATAACGACTAAGGCTCGCCACATACATACGGAATTCCGTTTCGGGATTCCGTTACGGAATTCCAATCCCGGATTCCGAACGCTGCAAGTCCATATAAAATCAACGACCCGTCATAGTGATACACCTACGGTAGTTTTCCGTTTTTCGAGTATGTGGCCGACTCGCTTGTTCCGTTTCGGGATTCCGAAACGGAATTCCGTATGTAGTGTGCAGCGAGCCTAAAAAGATGTGGTTGCTAACCCACTTGCTGAGTGTGGCAAGTACGGTTAATAATCCCCCATATGAGGCAATCTATGGGGGAGGCCTATGTTCAACAGTGGACTTTAGTAGGCTGTAAAGGTAACGGTATAGGTAATCTTTGCTGCGTCTATTAGTGGTAGTGCAATTTCTTAACGTAAAGAAATATATTTGACCGAGACGATAATGTATAGCTACTATGTACTGTACCCGATAGATGGCGATGTAATAAAGTTGCTCAATTGCGTTAAATGCTCTTCTATATTTATAAACCAGTATGATTCGGATTCATAATATTATATGTTAGTTTTAATGCCAAAAAATAAACCATAAAGTCTATACATTCTATATATATTTATAGGATAGGTTATTATTAAATTTATTAAATTTTAAATTTACAATGTAAAAAGGTCTGGAGTAAGCTCGTAATAAAACTAATCGCACCACCTACCAGAAAGGGTAGAACAAAGTCTGTTGAACCAACTATAGTAACCAGTTAGGTAGTGCTAAGTAAACGGGTTACGTCGATTAAGTAGTGATAGATCAATTTCATAATATGTTAATGTAAAATAAAAATAAAAATTGTCAAATATGAGTGTCATAGGCTTCTATTCCGTTCACCTGTTATACCATTTTTTTTCCAGACGGTAAAAAATCACGCGCCATAACCTGTGCTACAACATTACGAAATTACGTAACGACGTTTTTCATAAAGCTTGTTAAGCTTTATGAAACAAAAATCGTATCAATCAGAAAAGTAACAGTCCACCTGATGGTAAGTGGCTACTTAGCCCATGGACACCTGCATCTAACCTCAAACTAAGAAAACTGCAGATGCGTTGTCACTTCTCAGGACTAAGATGGAATAGCTCACAGCCTGCAATTGTACTTTATCACTATAGGTACCTTTCCGACCAGAACACAGCCGTGAAAGCGATACTATATGGCAGCAGACAAACTCTTAGGCAAAAAGGGAGTCATACCACACAGTGACATGTTCAGTGACATTATTAGTAAATTTCCCATCAACGGAAATCAATTTTCATATTTGAAACTTAAAATTAAATAGATGGTTTCATTCTAAATATAAAAATTGTATGTTTCTTTAATATATAAATATATGTAATCTATACAAATAAATAAAATCGAAGTGTCTGTTTATAATGTGAAAATGAAAATATGAAAATGGGCCAAATTAAGACTACCCTTAACCGACGAGCTTGTATGCATAAATATATGGATGTCGAGGAGGCGAGAGAGGTATGTCACGATCGTGCTAAGTTGAAGTCTGTAGTTTCTGCCTATCCCTTTTGGGTGACAGGTATGTACTGTTTATGATTATGTTTATATGTGAAAATAACAGCTTCTTAGTAAATGCCTACGAATGAAAAAATTTTAAATTTTTGTCTGTCTGTCTGCCCGTTTTTACAGACTAATCTCCGATGGTTGGACCGATTTTGGCAAGATTTTTATAAGCAGATAGCAGATGTTATTAAGAGTAACTTAGGCTACTTTTATTTAAAAAAAAATGTTATTTAAAAAAAGGTAAGTTCCGTGCAAAAAAATTAAGCCAATGAAATCCGATCTTAAGTTCCAGCTATATATATTTATATAACCTTAAAAAATTAGGCCATAATTTGTTATAAGCCATTTAATGTAAATATCCCTGACTGATAGTAGCTGTAGCTGCCTGTTCTACTCATTATGAATTAACATATAATTTACTTTAGCAAATAATACACCATCGTCAACCTGATTGCATATAATCAAGTTATTGCTACATGTGATAATAATGTCGTGAGCACATTTTTTTGAATCGTTGCTTTTAAAAAGTCATTTGTCGTTCGGTGTTGTCTAGCATAGCTTATTTCGCTTTTATACTTACTTTCTTCACAGTGTTCGCCAAGATGCGCCCAAGGGTTCCTACAAATACATTCGTACGTAGACCACAGCTCTTTGCAAGTCGCTCTGTTCTGACAAGGGTTCGGTACACAAGAAGGCTTACAGTCTTTAATGATCTCTGACAGATGTACAGACATGTAACTGTATATGTCTAGAACTTCTCCATTTACTACTAAGCCTCTAAAGCACCCTATAAGCCCTTGATGTACTGCTGATTTCTTCAAATGTTCTCTGTAATTTGAATGTTTGAATAGCATGGTTAAATGGTATGACACATTCGTGAAGTATAACATGTGGCGGTGTATATGTATTATGTATTCTACGTATAATAGAAAGGTTAAAAGTAATATTTATGTCGGGTTCTACCCTAATAGTAAATTGAATTTCATTACGAATAAAAAAGCAGCTCCTTTTTTTTACGGAAACAGTATCATTTAAATTATTTATCAAAGTAATTAAATTTTTCAAAGTAAATTATTCGTTCGTTAGTAATTCTTATGAAATTATAATATTTTAGTAAATTACATAATGTTTATGTAATTTAATAAAATATTACATTATTATACATTTATATATTGTATAAAAAAATATTAAGCCTTTAAAGGCTAAAATGGTATAAAATGTAGCAAATAGAATTCAATGTACGAGTTAGTATGCTGAATCAATTATATTTACCGCCACAATTTCAACAAGAAACTTTTACATAAGTCCAAATTAACAGAAGTTGTAAATTAAAATATCATCATCATCATCATTACAGCCCTTCACAAGTCCTACATAGGCCATAGAACATAGGCCTCCCCCAAGGTATGCCACAAAGCACGGTCCTGAGCCACCTGCATCCATCGACTTCCTGCATGTCT